>WUQG02442924.1:0-13441 GCA_011317285.2 Androctonus mauritanicus
GACTGTCTATGAAAATGATTAGCTTACCAATTTTTTATGAAAAAAGAGGGCGCAGACACAAAGTTTGGAAACCATTGATCTAACGGAATCAGTAAATATTGTAAATAATAGTATATAAATAAAATCTAGCTCAATGAATGAATGACAGCATTCGAAGTAAAATTTTGTCCTAGGGAAGAAGAAAATTCACTTTTCAGTCGTTTGTTACAACAAACTGCTGAAATGGTAGCTGAACAGAATGGTGAACTGAGATGGTAGGTCCTTACGTAAAGAATGATTGGAAATGTCAATGATCACACAAACTTGATTAAAAATATAAGGGCAATAATTGTTGTATTGCCTAGGGGCTAATGTATTGAATTTATCATAAATAACGATAAGTTATATATACAAAACATTTAAAACTAACATTGTATGCCATATAAAGGAAAAATGTGAAATAATGCATTTCTTATAAATATTTTGACATTTAATGTATAAAATTTCTATTTTTTTTATCATCAGCAGAGAAATATATCGTCATCCGGGAAAATATGATATTTTCCCAATTTAAAATCGAAATAAAATTGTTTTTAAAATTTTTAATTTTAAATACAACTTTATAATATATGGAAATTTCAAATAATTCAATAGAAAATGAATTGCAAATTTGCAAAATTCTTAATGCTTCGGCAGCATATTATAAGTTGATGGAATTTCCGCTAAGATTCGAGTATATTGGATTTATTTAAGGATGAGAAATTCAAATATAAGACGACTTCAATTTTTTACATGTTGACGTGCTCTATATATATTTACATAGCTTTATCTTATATAAGTACAATATTTTAATTTTGGCTTTACAAGAAAATTCTCATGATTTTTCCCCTCGTTTCAGGATGTCAAAAATAGGGCATTAAAAGGGGAAATAATCAAAATTTTATTGAAATAGGCACACGTAACATATTGTTAACCATTGTATATACAGTATTAACTTTTATTGTTAGAATAATAATAAATTTTTTAATTCTTGATATTTCCCAATAAAACTGATTTTATTATTCTCTTTTCTGTTTTCATTCATAAATCGTCTTTTGTTCCTTCTTTATGACCTACAAGTGAGAAATATCCTATTTCTATATGATGCAAATATATGACCCTATTATAATAAAAAAATGAACAATTTTATTATTGTCACGAATCAGGTTGTTGTAAAATGAAAATCAATTTTATAAGAATGTCATATAAACTTTTGTTCTCATAAATCAAGTCAGTATTAAATTCTGAAATACAAATTATAAAAAATTAATGTTTTTTTTTTAATTTTCGCTAAATGATGTTATTTATAATTAATTTATTTATTTTTATCAGGATTAATTTTCTAAATAAATATTTTATTTATCTTTATGATCGTCAAATAAAGAAATATTCTTAACTAAAACAATAATTAAGAATAATTTTATTGAGAAAATCAAATTTACATATGATTCTTTACAAGAGATGCTAAAAAATTTTCCTTATAATGATATCAATAATTCATTCAAAATAATTAATTAATTCGTTCTGAAAACTGAAAATTATATTAACCGAAAACTATTTATTTTATCTTGATGATGTGAAAAATGCTCAATAAATTTTATGACCTATTCTGCTTGTGATCGTCATTGAGCAAGAACTTAACAGAATCTAGAAACGATTTAAATAATTCTTGGAAATTCTGTTAATTTAATTCTGTTTAACTTGTTTTGCATTCAATATCTGAATTCATAGATATATTTCTGTAACCAAAAATCTTTCAAACAATACAAAGTTATTTGTGCAGACAGAAATGTTGATGATAAATACTTTTTACGTTAAAAAGATATATTCTATTTTAAAAATTAAATCCTTAATTCAAATTTATATTGTATCTATAAATCAACAAATTCTTTGCTTTCGAATAATCGTTTTTGTTTTCAAATTTACATTCCAATTCAATGAATGTTGAGACTCAATGCTGAGAAAGCGCTACTATATATCTTTTATCTAATGTGTTATTGGTTCTTATTAATCTTTCATAAAGGCTGTGTGCATTTTTTAATTTCACTGAATTTAGACCTCGATATAAAGAACACTTCTTTGAGTTTGAATTTTCTCGACTAGTGAAACATGCCAACAAAATTTTAAAAGTTTTGTATTCAATATCGACTTTTATCTATGTATTAACTGCGTATTAAGTTTTCATCGTTCGATAAGCCAATCTAAAAAAAAAAATTCATATTTTTACTTTATTTTATTAAAAATGAGATAGAATTATTTTAAATGTATTTCTTTCTTGTTGAAAATGATATTTAATTTTAAATGTTAATAACCTCCATATGTAAAAAAATAAATAAGTATTAGAAAAATAATTTTTTTAATAAAGCATGTAATCAAAATATATTAATAAATATTAATATATTTTGATTACATGCTTGATCTAATAAAAAAGATAGTTTTATCAAAATAAATTACTACTACTGAATTCCATCAAAATGGTTTGTTTTATTTACGACAGATGGCGATCCTGATTTAAACCAAACGATGTTCCGTCTTCAGTGCGAATATTATTTTGCAATTTTTTTCTTCTTATATATGTATGCAACAAGTATATAATATTTTATTATTTATAAAGCAATTTATTTTGAAATTTAAAAAATATATATATGAAAGAGTCTATACCAGCAGGTAAAAATATCTAATAGTGTAATCATAATAATTTATAAAAAAAAGTCGTATTTATTTAACTTTCAATAATCTATTTATGATGATAAATAAATAAATAAAATATTATATTTATGATGATTTTTATAATAAATTTATTTAGTTATTTTTAAATAAATGAGATATAATAATATACTATAACTTAAATTAATTCAGGAATTAAATAAGCTTTCTTCTATATCATGAATTTAAATGAACTATACGCAATTTAAATTTTATGCAAGATGTTTATTTGTTTATAGGTTCTTAATAAAATACATTAAATAAAAGAATACATTTTCTTGTTAGATAGATAAAAGGACGTTTTAAATGTTTTCTGTTTAAATCATTTTAAACTGTTTTTTATATCAGCGGTTCTTTAGCCCATGCACTACCAACTACGAGATATCTCGTAGTAAGCGTCTGTACCAAAACTGCCAGCTACGAGATATCTCGTATTTTGCTCTAAAGTTTAGATTATTAGAAAGAATAAACGAAAATTTTATATAATAATTTTTTTTTAATTTACACAATAACACTTTTTATTATCCGTTACCTGCGATCTTCCCCATCGCCAATGGGTAGGATAGCAGGTAACAGATAATAACTAAATATATCCCTGCAATTAAATATTATTATATTTTGTGAAAATCTGTGTATCTTCCTTAAAATAAAATCTTGGTGCCCAGGGCAAGACGCTCTAAATTTGATTGGCAATGAATGTGTTAACATGATACACAAATCCTCAAGGGTCCACGATTGGCCCCTAGTTTTGAGGTTCAAATCTTAAGAATGGCTTACGGCCTTAAATTATTACAGGATTTGCGGCTTCCAGTAATAATTCAATAGAAATTCCAGAAGTCAAAAAATAAATACTCGATGTTTTTATGTGATAAAAATAGATATAGAACGAATAAATATAATTAACAAAATTTCTTTTAAGAAGACTAATAGAGCTAATAATTTTATATTTAAAAATATGAAATTAAAAAAGTGTAATTTGAATTTATAACTTAACAGTTATTATTTAATATTTATTTTATAATTAATATGTAAGCAACATCATTTTCTCGAATAAGTATTTACTTGCATTTCGAATCAATATCATAAATTTAATTTTAACAAAATTTTTTACATCATTTAGTTTACTCTAAAATTTATGGTTTTTTTAAGTCAGACTAACTGTTCTTGAGAATCTGTTTTCTTTATTGAAAAACAGATTTTTCAATTTAAGAGATATTATTTATTTAGAAATTCAACTTTTAAAAGGAAACGTTATAATCTAATAGTCGACACCTTGTTCAAAATAAAAAATATTGAACTCAGAATCACTTGAATTTCTATTTACTAAAAATTTTAGTTTGATTTCTTACTGAAGAGTTTTTAAAAAAGATGATATAATTTCAATATTTGATAACTAATAACCAATACAGACTTACAACCGATTTTCTGTCATAAACAGTACCTACGTTTTGTCGGATTAAACACTGATTGTATAATAATACCTCTACTAACAATTTATTAATTACATTTAATACATTATTCATACATCTTTAAGCATAAAGAATTGCTAAAAAGTCAAAGCTAAATCAAATTACTGTATTAAATTTAAATATAGGTTTTTTCTCTGTCGTAATTTTGTTCGTATTAAGAGAAATTCTAGACCATTCATTGTCGGATAATCTGTTATCAGTCTATAATAGAAATCTTTTTAATCCACTTATTTTCACTTAAACTTGTGATTAATAGAAAAACAAATATGGGTATTATGATTCATAGATGTATTATTTTTTTTATTTATTTTTTATATATTTCCTATATATTTATTTACATTACAACATTATTTATTTAATTATTTAGTTATACAATAATTGTTTTTTATAACTAGTTTAATAAAATATTCTTTAAATATAAACATGAATTACATTTTCGAGCAAATAGGCCGAACATGAAAGATTTATCTTCATATTAAAGGCTTATATTTTCCGGTCGATATACAGTACTGTAAAGTATTAGTTTTGAAATTATCAATAACTTATTAGAACAAATAAACTATATTAAAATTAATTATAATATTTTATTAATTAATATTGAGTTAGAATTATATTAGAAAAATAGCATCTTTATTTAGAAAATAAATTTAACAATTCCTTAATTTATGACGAAATTTGAATAATTTATATAAAATATTTAAATTCATAATTATATATGATATACAAGTACAATAGAATCTTTTTTATTCAGTTTCGCTTTAACCGGCCATATTTCGTCCAGCTATAAGCAGAGATAAAAATGAAAAAAAAAATGAAATCATTCGGCGCTTGAAACTACGATAAGATACTATATACCAAACGGCAATATAATTCATCTGCCATTAATATAATTCTTATAAAAAAAATGGCGTAATTTTTCTTAGAAAACAAATTTAAATCGAAAAGACAAATGAAGATTATCGATTTTTTTTAAGTAAGTAAATGTTTAATAAATATTTATATACAATATTCTATATAGGTTTCAATTTAATTTACAATTTATAAATGATATCTTTCATGTGTTTTCGGATTTGTCCATTTGTTTATCCCTTCTGAGGTCCGGTCCCATAGCTACCAGTTAATCAGGAATCTACTATATTTAAAAATATATTAAATTCCTGTCCATGACTGGCATCTTTCAAACTAGGAAAAAAACTTATTTTATATAATTTATTCATGAATACAAAATCACTTATAGACTTATTTACATAAAAAAATATCTTTATAATCAAGCTTAATAATTTATTTAAAAAATAAATAAATAAAACTTATTGTTATGTAATGTCTCCAAATCGCTGATATAACGAATTCAGAGATATTTCGTAACATAGGTTATATTCAATTTTATGCATCGTTGAGCCCCTATCATGGTATTAATTTGAATATTCATGAATGTTCATTAAGTATAAATTCTTAAAAAAATATAGCAATTCCGAAATGGGTGGTTTCTTAAATTATACGCATCATTTTCCATTAAAAGAAAGATTTAAAATATGATAATTTTATGCGTAAATGATGCTAACGTTGCTAATAAGGGAATTTTCATTAGATAATCACTATTATAATTACTGTACAATCATTATTTTTTTAAAGTAAAGCAATAATTATATATAGCTTATATTAAGTTTATTAACTTTTTATACTTTACGATTATATTTATGTATAGAAACGATGAAAATGGATATCTTCATATATTTAATTAATTCTGTTTTTTCGTTGTAAATTTATATAATAAAGCTTTTTATAGGCATAAAATATTTTAGCATAAAACTTATTCCTACTAGAACAAACCTTTTAAATCACTGACTCGAACAAAAGCTGAAAATAAATTTTAATACTAATATATAGTAACTATGACTTAAATTAAAATTACATTTTTTTGTAATTACAGTATATTTAATGAATAGGTTTCAGTTTTTCTATTGATTATACAGTAATTTTCAATAGAATATCAGCTTGTTGATAGATAAGGAAATAATTTTCCTGAATAAATTGCCATTATTACAAAAAACAACTTTTTTCTTACAAGTATCAATGATATCGGAGTTGTCACAATAATAAACTGACAAGTGAGTTTGAAAATAAGAAATGCGATTATTGTGCAGTTAAATGGTTTGTAACAGAATGACCCTACCTGTAAAAATCTGAAGTTGGGTATTCATTTCATGCATCCCTGAATCAATTCGTTAATTAATTAACTCTATTATAGAAAGTTGGCTTTTAGTTCCGGAATTATTGTACTAATGCCCTCATGATTAATAATGTATTGCATCATATCAACAATAATAAAGTCAGCTGCATTTACAAGTTCAAAATCTTTATTTTAAGTGGCTAACTTTGTAAGGAACAAAACAGTTTTCTTTTAATAAACTGTTTATAATTTTAATTAAGATAGTTTGATAAATTAATAAATAAGGGTATATTTTATATGTAGTTTTTGTTGTAATTAGATCTACTGTACTTTAAATCACTCAAAATGTAATTCTGTGCAAGTCTTATTTATGAAATAAAAATTTATGAAGCATCTTTTCTTTTATCATTATACTGTTACGTTATGGATTAATAAATCTACCAAATAATAATTAAAAACAAATCTAGTCGCAGTCCTAAACAGTTTTAGATTGTGTGATATTAAACAATAACAATAAATTTGAAATTATAAGCGGTGCATTCGAAAGATTAGAGATCGGATGAAATCTTCTGCAGGAACTATATAATTTGATATCATTTACATGCCGCATGCTATCAGGTAGGTGTGACCAATTTGATAATGAATGTTCCGCAGAGAGAACGGTATTATTATGTCAATGTGCCTCTTATTGTTAACCACAACATAAATTCACCTATTCCCAGTTTGTTATTAATGATAGGAAGTTCTGAGAACAATGATATAGTGTACTGATTTTAATTTGTTTCAGATATGAACAGCTTCCAAATGAGTAGTCTTGGATGGAAGATTCAAAAATGAACTGAAATTTTAGTCTTTAAATTGAAATTTTTTTGCAGAGGGTTTATTAAAAAATCACATTTTTTCTCAAATATTGTATCAGTTCTGGCTAAATTGATGCTTTTCGTGTTTTAGATTATATTGATAACTATTTCAATGTTTACATTGTTTAAAATATTCCATTATATTTGTATCTAGATAAATCGATAATAAATCGATTATGTTTTGAAAATTGAATGCTACAAAACGATAAATTGTTATTCTTTTCCAATAAATAGTATTTTTCTTTGTTTACGTCACTGTCACCATGGTTACGAAATATCCAATGAGACTGCTGTATTTGACTGCCAATTATAAAAATTGACTGTGTTGGTTTTATGTTAATTAGAAAAATCAAAACAATACTGGGTGGGATTTACATGACAAAGAAGAATTGATTTGAAAGATGCAATAGGTTTAATTTTTTCCTTAGGTGATTAAAAGATATTTTGACTCTTGATATCCAGATGATTTTTTCCATCCATTAAGTCATAGAAAATTACATACATCATCTGAAACTAGTTATGCTCACAAAATTAATTTTGATATTGCGAAATTTGTACAATTTAGATTAAAGAAATCCATTTAAATAAACTTTTGAATTTGAATAATTATTTGACGCTTAATCAGGAGTTTTAAGAGGAACAGATCTTTAACATTTGAATCATTTTATTACGCTTTACATCATCATTAGAGTCGATTTTCTAATCTTGCTATTTTTTTATAAAAATTATAATAAAATTCTAATTGTAATTATAAGGTTAATTTAAATAAATTGAAGCCTATAATTATGCCAAATTCCACCAGGAAAAATATGACATAATTAAACTTTTAAATTTATTTTCTATTGTTTAAATAGGCCTATAGTATTTTAGAAACGAAATTATAACTTATCTGTGTATATTTATATTGAAATTTTAGTTATAAAGTTTAAATTAACCAGAATTCATAGATAAAAATTGAAAATTTTCAAATTCTTAAAGGGAAAAAACAAGTTACTTCAAGATTTTACGTTCAAAATTTTTGGATTAAAAATTTAAGGTCAATTGAAATTTATATTTAAATATAATTATATTAAATTATTTTGTATTTTATTAAATTTGAGCCAATATATAATTTCATCTTTTTTAATTATCAACTTAAATCATGTTTATATTGATTAAATTTTTTCATTTGTTTTGATATTTATATGAATAAATCATAAATTTATATTTTATTACTATAATAAATATAATAGAATTAGTCTTTTAAAATTCATGTTTAAAGAGAAAATATATCTAGAAGAAGGAAGTCTATTTTTAGAATTTATAAATTTAATTTTCGTTTCCATTTAAACAGAATATTATTATATTATGAGTTTATTAAATTTTTTATTAAGTATTATTAACGTGATTAGAAGGTTAAAGAATAAAATTGATATAATATCAATAATTTGAAATTATTATAACGAAAAAAATTTATATTGTTTCCGATAAAATTTGTATAAATTCATTTTAATAGGAGGGCGTGAATCGAACATTTCGATTAAGAAAATAAATATTTAAATTGAAATAAATCTGAAATTATTTAAAAATTATTATACTGTATATATTTGCATTTAAATTGATTTTTTCCGATTTTGTTATATAAAATTTTTTAACATTAATATTAAAACTTATTTGAATTTTTAGTTTTATGCTAAGAATTATTTAATTTTTTTAAATTATAGTAGGTTATAATGGTTATAATAAGTAGTGTAAACCATTTTATTATATAATTTATTTGTTGATGTAATTCTGATAACCTTATTTAAAAATATTGTTTTATTAAAAAAAATTAAATTTTTCAAAATTATCTGTAATGAATCTTATATAATGACCAATTAAAAAATAATTGAATGAACAATTAGATAAAAAAAAAAAAACAATTCATAGATATCAATTAGATCTAAATAATGTTTAATGGACGAGATATAAAATTATATATATGTATATACAGTATTATTTAAAAAAAATAAATCATATTATTCTTGAATTATAGCATGTATTTTCATACTTATGAGCTAAATAATTCCATGATAAATTAATATGTAATAAATTAATGGTTATTTGATATAAATAGAATATTTTCATTAATATTCCTAATTATACTAAACTAAATAATATAAATTTTATCAAAAATTATCAAAAATAATATAAATATATATATATTAAAGTAATTCTAAAATAATTAATCTAGAGTCAACTATAAATCTAATATTCCAAATTTTATATTTTAATCAATTGTACTACTAACAGATTTCATAATTATTTATTAATACACTCAATTAATCCTTAAACTTCGGATAAATAAAATTTGACTAAAATCGATTAAAAGTTGTTATAGCTTTTATATATAGCCTATTTGAATTATTATAATTTTAAATCATAACCGAATAATGAAAGTTATCTTGTGTTGTTGTTATATTTATAATTCTATATTTATTTATTTGTTTTTATTATCCGTACAGTTCTTACGTAAGAAATTTAAATGAAAAATAATAAATAAACACTAATAATAATCCTACTAAATTTCATAATTATCGTGTTTTTAAATTTCATATGCTATATTTTGAATTAATATATTTGAAAAAGTACAGAATTTATAGATTATGTAAAAGTTCATTTATTTTATAACTAATTAAATTAATTTATGATCAAAACTAATTTAGTTTCAAAATATAAAAAAAACAAAAACTTATTTTGTATTTTGTAGCTAAATTAGAAATCATAATCTATTTGAGCAAAATTTATTTAATTAGACATATATTTCAGCTAAATAGTTATAAATTTGATTTAATTTAATAGTCTAATAATTTTTAAAGGATTTTTAAAATAATTTTAAATTAAAAATTTTTATTGGCCCTAGCTTTTGTAGATAGATCATATAACATATAGAATAGACTACTAATAGTCTATTCTATAAGTTATATGATCTATCTACAAAAGATAGAAAGATTAATAGTAATTTTAGATTCTTGTAGATTAAAACCTAGCCTTTTGAAAATTTGTATTTGAGTTTAGTTGTACTTTCTGTTAAAAATTTTCACTAAAATTTTCATTACTTGTAAAAAAACTTTAATTAATTCAATAGAAAATCTTTAAGCTTAATCATAGAATCACGAATTTAAAATATTGAAAAAAGAAATCATTTATTATTTCAACACTCTTATTCCCTCCCTTAATATTAGCGGACGTGGCAAAGGGAAAGTGAGAAAAGTCGGAACGACGACTTGTCATTAAATTTGACCTTCTACCAACACAATGACAAAATGACAGAGAATAGTAATATAGTTCAACTTTTTAATAGCAACTTGGGCGGTCTCTTTTTCCTTTATGCCTCTAAGAATAAAGATGTGGATGCATTTCTTCATATTATTCCTAAGGGCTTTTTTAAATTTTTGTTATAAATATTTTCAAAATATGTTTTAATAAACTTGATGATTAACTTCCTGTTTAATCCCTTTTAACTAAAAATATTTTATCCTATATTTTAATTTAGTCTCTTTTTTATTTAAATACCGGTACTGTAAAATATAGTAATAAAATATTATATAATAAAAGAAATTAAGAAATGTTTTTTCTTTGTTTGTTGTTTTTAATTATTTATGAAATATCTCAAAAAATAATAATAAATAAATAAATTAAATATTTTTAGCTCTGTCAGAGATATAGGCTTTAATTTTTTTTAAATGTGAAACTATTATTGAAGTATTTAAATATATTTATTATTAACAAATTTTAGATCTTAACTATAGTACTGTATTGTATCTATTTGCGCTTTTAATTATGTTTCATTTTTGTTTTCTATCCCAAATTTTAATCTTGATTAAACATACCAAAATTTAGTTTAGTTTTAGAGTAATTTGTAACTGCGATAATCATCAAACTCACAGAAAGAAGCACATTACTTAACACGATATTAAAATGCAATTAATAGAAAAGTGCAGCAACGTTTCTCATCTTCTATGGGAGGAGTTTTTTACCACGCCCACTTTCGATGATTGGGCGTTACAGTCTAGCTGAAGAGAAACGCCTATAATGATCATTTTCCGGTATAATTTGTCCCTGTGTCTCTTCTGTCACAATCACACTTCATTTTTGACGCTTTACCACGGCAAAAACACGTAAATATGTTTAAAATGTAGTTTCTTTAAGCATAATATAATAATTCCAATTAAGTATTTCCTCGTTTATCTTTCAAATATATAAAATTTTGATTGATAGGAACCGTTATGGTATTCAATAATAAAGAATATTTTTTAAGACTTACAAGTTAAAGTCAAAATTTTTTAACTCGTAGTTTTTATTTCTATATTAATGCATATCAAAAATGGCAACTTATTAATCAGGTTTTATTTTCTTAACCTGAAATAAGCTTATAGATTTTTTTAAATAAATGAATAAATAAATTTTGATTTTTTTTATATTATGCCCAAAATTCTTGCCTATAAAAATTATTTAAAATTTATTAAATTCGTTTGTTAAAAATCAAAATGAATATTTCTTTTAGATATTCGCCATTTAATGCAAATTTTTTTACAAAACACCAATACAAGATAATATGTAACACATCTTAATTTGATTTCAGAACTTTTTCATTTTTATAAATTTTTTAAATTTATGAAAATTTAATATAATGAAAAGGCCTTTTCATTATATATTAATTTTCACCTTTTCATTATATATTAATTTTTAATAGTTTGATAAAATTGGATTCAAACAAATTTTGATACAACGGTATTGACGTGTTCTGTTAATTATTTCATAATTCGTATAGTTTGTCGGATGCTTATCGGAGCGTTTGATAATTTCTTAAATTAAGCCATAATGACAAAATATGTTTGAAACTGTTATACATCAGTGAAGATGAGTCTATTATTGGAAGTAAATTATATCGGAAAAGCTAAGTTAAACTTTGCAAAATCTTTTTTTTTTTTTTTTTTTTTTGTCATATTATTACTATCATTAGTGAATAATGGTTTATTTCTGCGAACAATATTTCCCTAGAAAATCCTTGCATGCAAAATTCTTGATTGACTTTCAATAAGTGTATTCTTAAAAGAACCTAACTTCTACCTATTGATTATTGTAGCAAAATTATTATTTTAATATCGAAAATATCTGTTTTTTTAACAAATTTCGACACTAAGAATATGAATAATTCTTAGAATTCATTGAAAACTTATAGAATTTTATGTAGAATCAAATTAATTTTCTCTTTTAAGAAAGTAAAATAAAGGATTTGTTGAATAATATACATCCAAATATTAATTTTTAATTATAGATTACTATAAATTATTAAATTTATTCAATAATTATTTATTAAAAATAAGATCAGCGTAATATTGTATAATATCCAATAATTAAATTATTGAGTTGATTTTACTTCAATAAATTTTAAAGATTTTTTTATATTAATTTTATTTCTTTAATTTTAATATATTCTATTTAAAATAGATTTAATCTATTTTTAAAATCCCAATGGGCACAGAATTTATAAACGATGAAAAATTTATAGACTTTTATATAAAATTATACAGGTTGTAAACTTGTGATTTATTGTAATCATACTAAATGATACCAAATAAATCAATTTTATGTTGCCGTTTGATATATATAATTTAAATTTACACACAATTTTAATTTTCATTCGTTTTAAATGTAGAAAGTCGTAGTCTTAAATATCACATAACTTACTTAAATATTTTGGTTCTCTAATATTTTCAATCTTTTTCTAAAAATTTTAACTAATATGGATATGGATATAAATTTTAACTATCAATAGGCCTATGGATTAGTTTAGATTGAAACAAGTGATCTGTGGTCGCTTGTACTTGGATTGGTATTGAAATACCATATAATACATTTTTTCTCAAAATATCGAATTCCGTTTGGAAAACTTCGCTAATGAAATTACATTAAATCTATCTGAAAGAAATTTTTAATACAGTATATCTAATTTTTATTTCTACAATATCAAGTATACAGTAGTTAAAAAATGCGAATTAATTAGTTCTTACATAAATTTATATATTATGTATGAATAAAAAATTAATGGATTATAAAAACGTACATTATTTGCTCTTACTTGATAGGCAAATTTTGATTGCGATAGATAAACAAGCCTAGAACACAAAGTTCATAGGGAAAGATCAATTTCTATAAAAAATTATAATGAGATTTTTGAAAATGAATTTTAGAAA
>WUQG02442935.1:0-13441 GCA_011317285.2 Androctonus mauritanicus
CCGCTTACCATTTGCCAAAGAAAAAACTCGAAAATTCGAAAGTGGGGCTAGCGTGAAGTTAGCCCCCAAATTTGCTTTGGAATTGAGGGGTACAAACCAGTGCCGAAGAAAAAGTTTAAAAATTCAAAAGTGTGAGCCAGCTTCCACCTAAATAAACTGAAGAATGAATAGGAAGTATTTTTTAGTTTAAAGCAGTGACGATAAATGCGACATACAGTACTGTATCGGAATATTCGGTAGATGTTATCCTATTTTTAAAATTAAATTCTACATTTCAGTTCTTTTAACATAAGCCACTAATATTTTTATCCTAATTGCCATTTGAAACGTGAAAAATTATTTAGAAATTTTTAATTTTCCAAATATAATTCTTTGTAATGTTTTTTAATTAAAACATGGAACAAATTTCCACTCAGAAAATGAAACTGGACAAATTATTACATTACTTACATGTTTTTTACCAATAGTTAAATGAAAGTATTTGGCTACTTTATTTGACCTATCCCAACTAATAAAGTTTTTGGACCTGGACTTTATTCCTTTTTCTTTTATCTTATATTCGTTTCATGAAATACGTTAATTTTATATCTTATTTTATAAGAACCAATGAATTACAAACAGAACCGATAGTTATTACACCATTGGAATTAAGCCTATACCTTTTATATAAATCAACAAATCCATTCGCTTTACGGGCATCTGTTTCAAATCTTAGTAACTTATAAGCTTCTCACTTCCAAACAATCATTTTAATAGGAAAGGGAATTCACTCGTATTTCTCTAAATTTAAAAGTGGATCTTAAATTTCAATCTTCTCGTATATGAGCCAAACTCTATATCTCTACATGGAATGCTAAAACGCAATCTTTTTTTTTATTTTTTATTTTTTCGCTCTCGCTTGCCAAAATTTCCCATCCTCTTATCTTTAATCGCCCTAGCTTAACATAAATCTTATATATATTTTATTATTATTTAGTATTTTTTATCCGAATTGCGCTATACTATAATTGAATTATCCAATGGAAAGAATAAGAGACAAAACCAGCTTTCTGTCGATTAACCAGCTATGTATAATCGACAGAAACATCTTCCACCTCCATTCTTTTTGGCACTTTATTTATCCAAGGTTTACTTTTACCTATCTATCTGATTAATTGAAAAAAATTACAGCTAAAAAATTGTAGAGTTTACACTTTACTCGACCTATCGTCGATTATAAAAAGACGATTAGAAGAAAAGCTTGGAGTCGAAGGTTGTTAGCCTAAACAATAACCGAGCTGGAATACTCTAAAACTGTTTTAACGAATGAGGAAATATCTATTTAAACAAACTTCCCGCATCTTTAGCCGTGTTAATAGAGCCTTAAGCGCCATTAATGTGTTTAGACCAATGCGTTTATAAATCTTATTAATATGTAAACGAAACCCATATATATATTTATCAAAATTTCTAATAAACTTTATTACGTTTGGCAGTTTACCAATAGTTAAAAATTTCGATACCAGATGGCAGTCACCTAGGTTAGATAATTAAATTTATTCGAGATCGAAGTATTAAATTATATTTAAAAAATAGTTGATTATTTCGGAAATAAAATGAAATGAAAATATTTATCCTTTAATAAAATCTGAATAAATTTAGAATTTATTACCTAATTAAATTCATCGTTAATTATTAACGTTATAATAAAGTTTGAAGAAGAAAATGGAAGAATGGTCTGTCCTTCCGCATCCATTAATATGTGTCAACATAATTTAAACATAAGAGAAACATTTAATTGATACACTTCATCGATTGCCACCATAGACTTCTTACCTGAGAAGAAGAATCTTTGGTTTCTTAGCAACAGTAGCTAAGCGACAAAATCCCAGAGACTGCAAAGATGGTAAATTGATGTTTTCCTTACAGATACGTAATATAGAGGCTTTTCTTAGTAGTGGTGGTTCCTGTGATTGAAATCATCGCGCCTACCTTTATATACGAGATTAGGAACTCTAACCGATTGAATGTTTTATTTTATCCAGTAACTCTAGCCAAATGAAATGGTTCTTTATATAATTAAAGATAATAGAATTTTTCCAGAAAAAATTATTACATCAGTTAATTTCTGAAAGGAATTAAAACTTGTTTGAATTTATAAAGAAATTGAAAATTGGAGAATGAACTGAATTTTCAAAATTTTATTAAATTTACCCAAGTAAATTGAATTACTAGATGGAAACAGGAGACATTTTGGTTAGGTAATAAAAACCACTTACAATAAATTAAAATAGGTAATACTTCATTTTAAATGGTGATGGGGAGAACCCAGATGATTCCATCCATAAATTATTGGCAAATTGTAACCTAAAAAATATTAGTTAAGCATTATTTTTTTTATGTATAATTTTTCTTAGAACAGAATTTTTTATGTTATTAAAAAGACTTTTTTAATGATTTTACTTACTCAGAAAATATCGTCAATTTCTTTATACGACATCGAAGTCATTTGTTCAAAAATAAAAGATAACCACCACCGTCACCCAAACGAACTGTTAAAAATCAATCAAAAAGTAATAAAAGGAAAAAAGAAAGAAATCAGAATATAAATAATTAATTTAATTTAAATTTCAAATAAATATCCGCCTGATAGATCCGAAATATTATTATTATTTTTATACCGAACTTATTAAAAAAAGATGTAAAAATTTTTTTCTTACCTCGATAGATTCTAACAGAATATTTTTTCCAGGTAATACTTTCTGAATAATATCAAATTGAGAAGGAAATTCTGAATAATTTTTGAATTAATAATTAAAATTTTATTACAATAATAAATTGATTTTAATTAAATTTTAATACATTAAATGGAATTAATTTTTTAAGCCAAAATAAAAAAACAAAAAAAAATAGAATAGGCATATCTGTAGAATAAATCTTGAGACGAACGTATGATGGTAATGGAAAAACGTTCACGAATTTTAAAAAATAAATATGAAGAGATTTCTGGAATTATAATCAAATAGCATTTTTATGCTAAAATTTTCCATTAATTTCTCTTTGTACTAAATTTGTTTAACTGTGGCAAAATTTTTATTCTAAGAAACTCGTATATTTTAGTATATAGTCTATACAGAAAAACTTCTTCTACCGATTAGTATTCTACGCACTCTTTATTGTAATAATATTTCAGCTTTTCATTATTTTAAACGGCTGAAACATATAAATAGAATAAAAAAAGATTTATGTCAAAATATTTTACATTAAAACACGCCCATCAACTCGGTGTACAGATTTAAAATAAAATTATTGTTTTATTATTAAATGAAAACGTTGTGTGTATATATACAGTACATAATGGACTTAGGCCAAAAACTGAGGCTGGAAGCTTTCTATATTCCGAAGAACTAGTCTGTAATATAGGCAATACGAATAACAAAGGAAGAAACCTTTGGCTTACGGCTTTTATACGCGTATAAATTGTTACAAATACTCCTGTATAGATTTTGTTTTTACCATTTCCAACGTTTCCATCTTGTAACGAGACTTAAAGCGGTTTAAAAATTAATAATCGCATAGTTAATGAAAAATAACCATCCGCTAAAAATTTGAATGTTCTACCACCATTTGTTCTAAGGATATTCTGTAAGTAGTCCGACAGGATTCCTATAGAAAAGTAATTACCCAAGTTGGTTGTTAAAAAATATATCCAAGAACATTCGGTGTGTCTAAAACGTCATCTTAACCAGAAAAATAATTTCAGAGATGTGGATGTTTCGAACGGCTGCCATCTGGTAACTAGATTACCTAACTTTCTCAAAATTAATAGTAGACTAAAAATGAGCGTGATTCTCTATAATTTTAACGCTCTATTTTAATTTTCCAGATATCTTAAAATTTAATAGATAGTCGAAGCCAATAAATATGGCCAAATTTTTGTAAAATAATGATTTAATAAAAAACAAAATGGTTACTAAAATGTTTTATTTACCAAATTATGCGGAATGGGAAGTTAAAAATCCATAACATTTAAATCGCGACCACACCATAATGACGTAGTGAAAATGCAACAGGCGGATTTCGGGGAATTCTGGATTTCGAAACAAAATATAGATGTGGCCACCATATACGCATATATATATAATGTATATTGTACATGCACTACCGAATAGATAACTTATATGGCGGGATAATTTAATTTGGAAATGCTTTTGTTAATTCGAAACTGGATGACATCTTCTCGGCCAAACAGATCCAAATCATTATATTAATTAGAATTATTATTAATTAACCAATAATAGCCATAATAATAATTGAAAATATTTTAAAATTATCCGCAGGTGGTAAAGGATAAATCAGTTTAACATAACAGCGTTAGCTAAAAGAAAGATTACCAAGGAAAATGGAAAAAACCAGCCGAAGAACTTATCCAATTAGTTTCTTATTGGAATGGTTAAAATGAAGAATAATGGCGCAGTCGTTGGTTTTATTTATTCCGACCTTTCGTTTCTCACTGTTTCGTACCACCGGACGGCCATTACATTTTATAAGAAGAGAAAGAACCAATTCAGATAACATCGAAATCCAGACCATATTAAGAAATTCTTAGTTAATTGGACCGCGGATAAATTCGCCATTACGGTTAAATCGTTAATTTAATATCGCCTGTTCATTTCCAGGCCGAAGTATCTTTAATGAACACTCGGACCTAATCGGATAAATAATTATTCGCTTAAACAGCAAAATATCTATCTGTCGAGGTCGTTCTCCAATTGATATACGTAGACATTCTCAGTACCTGTGTTAATAATATTTTCTAAATGGAAGACACGATAGACTTAGCCTTCCATGTTTTTCAATTAATTTACTAACCAGGAAAAATAATTCAATTTCGTTTCTTATTATCAACTTTTCCAAAAATCGATTTTTTTTCACTTTTTCTATTATGGTAAATGCCTATATTAATGAATATCATTAATTAAAATATCCTGGAATTGTTAATATATATTAATTATTAATATCCGATTCGACTTCGAAATATTAAGAAGCTTGGTAATTTAGTTAAATCTATTGGTATTGGAAGTCGAACTACTACAGTTTGACTTTAATGACTGGTTCAATTAAATTGATTTTAGTATACCCATCCAGATAAGAAGGACAACATACGCGGCCAGAATTATGTAGTCGGGTCATCTATTAACTACATTTAATTATCCATAGTTAAAAAGAAAAAGCCATTATTTCGGCTAATGTTTGTGGATCCCATGTACCGCCAACAATAGAAATATCTTTGGGTTGTTACGAAAATAATACATATTTAAATTACAATTTTTTTTAATTTCAGAAATATTTTATTCGGGAAATGTAAATAGCCCATAAATCGACTCTTCGCTTTAAAATGTTTAAAAGCGCGTATAAAATTTTGACCACACTTTTAGATAATTAATCTTAATCTTAATTATTACATTTTACACGCCTAATACGGACGATAATGGAAATAAAAAACATCAAATATAGAAAGTATAAATTAATTTCCGCTTAATTTATTTGCAGAAGATTATATTATGCTTTTCTAACAAAATAATTCTACTTCAATAATTTGATACGAATACAAAGTTATTTCTTATAGATGGATAACTGTTCGAAAACCAAGGTAAATTTAACCAAGATTTCTAAACATTTATAGGTTAGATTTAAGACAGAGAAAAACGTGGAATTGTAAAAGCTTTGGACGGTTTTAAAAGAATTTGGCAAATTTATTTTATTAACTGAAAGAATGAATATTTAGTTTTTGGATTTAAATGAAGCTACTTGGAAATTTTGACTATGGCGTTTATTAATGCAATCAAAAGATGGCATTTAAATAGCAGTCGATATCAGACATATTTTGTTTGGATGATCATCGATTAGCGCCACTCGATCCACTTAAACACTAACTAGCCGACAGTTCAGAATTATCTTTTTTCTTCTAATAGAAAGTCCCTCTTCGCATCTGTTTTCTTTCTATGCCTTCCTCCTAATGACCACAATTTTCTTTTCCATTACACCTATAATGATGTTATTTTAGTTAATGATGGAGTTAGTATTGGAGTTTTGTTATTTTATCTGTTTCTTTAATTATAAAATCTGTTCTGGATGTCGAATAAATTCGTTTTCTTCTATTAAATTCGGTACTTTAAAGTTAAAAAAAATTTCTCTTTTTACAGATATATCGCATTCAAAATAAGGACAATAAATTATTTACTTTAATTAGTACGTGTTATTTATCATTTTTCTATCGGTTAATCATTATAATTATTTTCCTTTCTTTCCTAAACCATGTTTAATGGAATTAAAGCTAGTAACGAATAGAATCTTTTAGATATAAATGAAAGAGAGCTGTTCTGTTAATCTCTAAAAATTTTTTGTTACGCTTTTTCCGCCACCATCTTTATCATCACTTTTAATTTTATAAAAATATTTGATCGTCTATATTATTAAAATTTCGGCTTTTCTTAAACTGCCTTTAAAATAAATTACTTATTATAGCATTTAAGCCCATAAAACACCTACGCTTTGTAAGAAATGTTATAATTTTTTCTGACCATTATCACTCTGTAGTTTGTTATAAATTCAAAATTTTTAATTAAATTGAAGTTCTTATTAAATTATTTTTCTTCCAACCAATTAAAACAATTTTTTCTCAATATTTATTCTTTATGTTAAAACAAAAGAACATAATAAAATCAAAACAGATTTTAAAATTGCGAAAATTTCTCTTTTGTTTTTTCATTTTATTTTCCTTCAGAATGTATTTAGAATGTATCTTTATATGATTAAATATTGAGGGAAAGAAGTTTATTTTATAATTTCCAATGCCATTAATGTGGCATATTTTATTAACATTGACTTCTTTGATGACTCAGTTTTAATTTTTATATATATTAATTTTTTTAATCAGTTTTGCCTGAAAAATATTTTAATAGCAGAGAAAATATGCGGTATTTTCTACTTATAATTTATTTCTTAATTTAAATATTATTGTTAAAATTTGTGTGATTGAATTTAAGATAAAAGTTTTTATTATTTCTGCTGCCAAGCATTTTTAAAAAAACCTTCTCGATTTTAATGATAAAAAATCAACAATATCCGAAGATTTATTATTATAATTTTCAAAGTTGATTAGTAACAATAAGGAGTTGGTGGAAAATTTTTTGAACATTAGGATGGAAATATTTTGGTCTATTTTCCAACATTTATATGAAAGAGCAATAAAACAAATTTAATCAGGCTAATAACAGGTATCTTATTCCAAAACTACATCTCGTACAGATAAATTGCGTGAGTGTATAGACAGTATCTTTCCACAGTAAATTTCAACACAGAAAATCAATAGGGATGAGGAGCATGCGCTTTCTACATTTCCACCTGAAGATCATATGAGGGTAGAGAGAAGGCTGATTGTCCAAAATCCTTTCTCTAGTTTAGAATCTAGTTCTATTTTCCCATGCAGGTAAATAGAGTTTTGGATTATACAATCTTCCTTCAATGCTTCCATCTTAGACGTGATTCCATCCGCATCCTTTTCTGAGTAAGTAATGCAATAATTGAATATTGTGTATTATTCGGCCAACTCTTTATTTCTATTATTTAAATCGGTAAACATCGAGAATTAGATTTACATTTACATCCCTACCAGACCGTATTTATTCACCAGAATAAATTCTATAACTATCTCGTTTTGTTTTCATTGAATTTTAATGTGATTATTTCAGAAATATTTCATTTATTTTAATTATTGGAAGAGTAAATAAAATAATAACGATTATTATTATTATCATTATAATCTGTAGATTCAATAAGTCTATTATTACCTAGAATTACTTTAGTTATATACAAGTCTACTTTATAAAATTACAAATTTTTGTTGTCAAAATAAATGTCAGAAAAAATGTTAAGCTACCATTAAATTCCAAGATACAATGCTAAATAATAAGGATATATTTAGTAAGCGAAGAGTTATTGGAGTATTAAGCAAATTTAATGTTTAATTTAATAGAAATGAAAATGAAACTTTTTTTGCTCTTTTAGATTTTCTACAGAAAATGGACAATTCCAAACAAAAAGCCAAAAAACATATGATCGCAAATACAAAATCAATATTGGGTATAAGTTCCGTAAGAGGAAAAATTACAGATAAGTGTCTATGGGCAGCTTGCAAGGCTATGAGTGCAGGATTTTTCTTAATTCTCGTAGGCACAGGAATGGCTACTTTAGGATTTTATTCGGATCAATTATCCAAGGTAGAAAAGAAGCAAGGAAATATTACAATATACCACAAAGATGGACTCAAAGACATGCATTTATCAAGTTTGACTTATTTGGGTCCTGTAGTTATGGGCGTTGGCGGATTTATAATTTTAGCTACTTGTGTAATGACATTCGAAGCTAGAGATACTGCTAGCAAAATTGTCCCGTCGTTTTTTCGTAAGAGTCGCATTCACGCTGTACAAGCTATGGGTTCTTCATCCACAAGACATTCCAGCGATACGTCATGGGAACGATTTCTTGCTAATTCTTGTTGGAGAGGAGAGGGCAGCCAAAGAAGTCGATCTGTCGTTACAAGAGAATTAAAGAATTTCAGTAAGAAATTACAATCGAGTATGGATTCTGCAAAAATTGTTATTGTTGAAGATGGAAGAAATATATGCAATATGAAAAAATGTCCTTCAGAACCGTTTGTTTCTAAGATTCACGAATTACCTACTTCGACAGATGATATCGACACCAAACAGAAAAAAGAAACATTGCAATTACCAGAAATGGGCAAGCCTAAACCCAAATCTCTTCTGGTCGCTGCAAATATTTATCGTCAAGCAGCATCAATGGATTGTCCGAAAAGAGCTCTTCAAAGACAAGCTGCACAAGAAGAATCCGTAGAATTAGAATCAGCCGAACAGAAAACGCATTTAATTGTCCAGAGGAGTGATTCTAATAGTTCTATGGCAATGGATCTCTATCTTCCTCAAGGGGCTGTAACATTACACGTAAAAGATAAAACCAAAGGAAAGAAAGGAACAAGAAAGCACAGGCATTCATCTGGCACCGACCACACAGAATCAAAATCAACACAGTCCGGAAGTTTCGAATCAGATAAAACTGTAATATCTCAGGATAGCGTATTTTCGCATAAAAAGATTTCCCCAGAAAATTCGAAACAACAAAACGAGACATTTCAGAAACCAAGAGTTATTGTCACTCAGCAATCATCAACAGTTAAACGAAATCCTCTGATGAGACAGAAAGCCATAGATGCTGGACACGAAGCAAAAATGAACAATGAGCCAGGTTGAAAATGGTAGTTATAAAAATATTTTCAATACATATGCCTAATTCAAATGCCACTGTCTTCACCGTTCTTGATGATTATGGAGAAGAGTAGGTAAGAATATGTTAAACAGCACTCACTACTCAACACTGCATTTTATTTATAGCTGTCGTGTTGGTAAATGGTAAGATTTATTATATACTTTCAATGAAAAATGATATAATTTTATACATTGCTTTCTATGTGAACATTTCCACCATTGGCTTTTTAGAAGCAATTAGTTTTGAAAAAAAATATAAACTAAATATTTATAAATGAAATTAAATAAGTAATTAATAATAATTACATGAAACCAGTATTAAAACAGATAGATAGTTAACTGCCATTTGGGACAATCATTTTTAAGAAACGCACATAAATTAAAATTAAATTTTAATACCTGGCGAAATTTTTAATAAAGAAAAGAAATGGTTTTGTTGTGGAAAATTCAAGCATTAGTTTATTTTTTATCTAGTTTATATCTTTATAAAGAAAAACATGCACTTAACTTTTTTCACTGTTCCGATCATCACAATATAGATTTGTAAATGGAAAAAATATCGAGATTATTATGACAATAATAAGTTATGCATGTATGTATATAATATATAGTTTTACATCTTGAAATTATATGTTTGTATTTGTGATGTATACCATTTATACAATTTTCATGTATACACATTATGTAAGTAACGATATATGTTGTGTTTTAAAAAATATAAACAGATATTGATATTATTCAGTATGATTTAATCATTATGCATAGTAATGACAATACATTTATGAATGAAAATTAAGATGGTAATATTGCAACACATCATTTTTTCAATAGCCTAGTATACTTACTTAACTGTTATGTATTCAGTTGCGTATAAACTTACAATATGGAATATTTTCAATTTTTCCAGTTGCCAAGCAACGAAGATAAAGATCATTGATGTGGGATGCTGATCATAAGCTCGTCTTGTCTAGTCTATCGATTCACTCAGTTATATTTCTGTAACGTATAAAAGTGAAAAAATTTATAAACAATGCTATTACCATTAACAAAAGCGTGAGAGTTATTGGGTTTTTATACGATACCTTTTATTGTAAATTATAAATGTTTAATTTTTACTAACAAGCTAGCTATTTTGTATAGTGTACAGAGTTGTTACAATATTTGTATTTCATAAAAGATTTTCAACTATCTTGTTTGTGTTATCTCGTTCCCTTTGGCAAGGTCTCTGTCATCTTCATTCGCAATGAATGAAGATGACAGAGTTTTAATCTGAATGATAAATCAAGCTTTATTCGTCATTTGTTGTTTGTTTGTCGTGAATTTATTTGTTTTTATGGAAAAAACAAATAAATTCGCGACAAAAAATTTATTAGTCACATAATATGGTATCATTGTTAATATCTTACTATGTGAGATAATATTTGGATAGACTCAAGTATAGTGATGTAATAGTGACTAATCGATAATGAATATAATTAAGAAATAGTTGGTACAAATTTTTAGAATTTTAAAATATATGAGTCTAACCAATCTTATAAGGATTTAAAAATTTATACACAAAGCATTCTAGTTTAATTAGGAAAGATTTAATGGTAAATGAGATTTTTGCAATTTATATATATATATTTTTATATATATATTTGAAGTCAGCATTACTACTTAAGCGGAATTTTTTTTTATTGCATTAACTGGTTATTCGAGAAAAATAATTTTTTTTTTTTATTCTGTAACTAACTTATAGTTATCTAACAATTACGCATCTTATAGTATCCAATCTGTACAATACTTTTTAAATCCTTATTTATTTGTTAGAAATATCCGACATGATTCTGTTTAAACATTATTTCAATGTAGAACTGCAATAAAAAGTTTAAACTTTAATATGTAAAAAAAGATTTTAAAATTATACAATTTGGTTAAAATTTTGCTTACTAACTACCGAGACTATCGATTGTATAAAGTTCTAAAAATTTTCAAACTTATTTTTACACGCACATATTTAATTTTTTTATATAAAAACCATCAGCATTATGTCTACGCTAACCTGAAAATTTTTCAAAGTTACTCTAGAAGTTAAAGATAAAATTTTTCAAGATTATATATATTGATCTCATGTTTAATAGTTGAGTGAAATATTAAGCTATAAATGGGGTAAATCATAACTTGTCTCAATGCCAATTTTTCATACTGTATTCTAAATATATATAGTAGGTTGTATACCATTCGATTTATTTTTAAATAATCGTTTATTCCATTAATTAATGAGATTTACATAGTGTAAACATTTACTTTTAATTCTCAGCACATAAATCAACAGCATTATAAAAGTCTATATAATTTAAAAAACTATAAAGTAAAACAATTTCGTTTTATGAAAGTTTTTGTGGTAGTGTTATTTTGTAAATTAACTATATTTTACACTTATAGCAGCTAATATCGCTTACTATAAATCAGTTTGATTTTCAAAATTAAATTATGAACTAATTGATATTCATAGATTTTGATCAAAAGGAATGAAATGCCATTAAATTTAAATCATTTCTAATTATAAAGATTCACTACAATAGAAATGTTTAAAATAATAGTACAGTGTTGCATTTTGATATGGTAGTGATTTATACAAAATGATGGTAAGAGAAAAATCTTTAATTAGAATACGAGTTTATTAAATAATAAAAAGCAGACATCACATAATGAGTCTTCTCTATAAAAGCTAATTGATATTTTATTTTGGTACATTTACTAATTTGTTTCAGAGCTAATGGTTTGTAAAAGCAAAAGCATTTCTTCATTCTTCCATAATATATTTATAAACATAAGTAATGTTTTTATGATGAATAAAGTCTTAAATATCCTTCTTTATTCATCATAGTAAACCAGATATTGCATTAGTTAATGATACACTTCTTGTGTTCTATAAAATTACTTAAACATATACACACGCATAGAGATAAAATATTTATGGTTGATGGGAAAATATTGGCTGATACGATAATTCTTTCCCTAATGAACATAATATTAAAAATCTGTATGTAACAAATACTATAAACTTTAAAAGACATTTAAAAAAAAGATGTTTGTAAAATTTAAATAAAATTCTTAAGTAGGCACAGATTGACGAAAGAATATTTTATAGACATAATAAATCTTATTCTCTTCATTAGCTAAGTGATACTTGGCTTTAAGTTATATCCGAACTAGTCATTTGGTCTTCTTTGTCAAAATCAAATCATTAGATTTATGATGAACAAGTCAATAAGCTTAGACACCGTCTCGGCCCAATTATAGATAGGCTGCTGTGTCACACGACAAATCACCAGCTAATAATCTCCATTTAGTAGACTTAGCGAGACACCAATTAGTATAGTGTTAACGAGACAAACTTCTACACCCTAATGTATTGCCAGTTTTTCTACATCAAGAACACAACATCAGTTCCTTTCATGCATCTGAAAACTGAATTTAGAGTACTCTTTTAAAGTTTTATATATCATATATGGATTCGAGGACTGTTCTATTTGTTTTATGTTATCCATGACTATAACTGATCTGGTATATAATAATTTATTTCAGAATAAGATATTTCACACAAATGCGTGAGCAGAAAGATGATGTATTCGTTAGACGAGTTAAATAACTTACATAGATTTTATTCCTTGGTAAGAAATTTCTCTTCACATTACAATAAAAACTGCTATTTAATTTGTATAAAAATTAAAAAATAAATCTATAAATTTTTGCTGATATTGAAATAATTTTAAACATAATTCAAGGTTTTGATCATATATCAAAAATAAACATTTTGAAATGTCAAAATATTCTTTGTTTATTCTCTATTAAATTCCTATAGTAGCTATTGGATACTTCATTTATTATTTTATATCGACAGCAGCATATTTTGTTTTTCATACAATTCAATTAATTTTATAATACAATGCGTTCGAAAAGTAATTATACATCTACAGTAAACACCATTATATGCTGAGGGATTGTACTCGGTTGCGCTGGCAGTAATGTTTTCTGCAAAGGTCTGCAGATATATCTGGATGCTCCCAGGGAACCATTTCAAACAACCACTGTAAGCGGTTACATGGCCCATGTTACCTACTGTTTTA
>WUQG02442946.1:0-13441 GCA_011317285.2 Androctonus mauritanicus
TTGAACCTGTGCTTTTGGGTATTGTTAATATTCATAAATGTATTGTCTGTATAGAGAAATTATTATATATTTGAAAAAGATTATAATCTTTAACATAATTTGATAAGTTGCAGGCCCAGCTTCAATAAAAGCTCATCCATTTTATTTTTTTCTATATCTAAAATAAATAGATAATTTTTATTTAACTTTATTTTGATTGACATTTGCTTATTGATTGTTCTGTGTTTGATCATAGAGATGTGATTATATTTTAACAAGCTTCATTTAAGTGAAATAATTGTTATTGTCTTTGGAAATCTATGATGATAATGACTGCTGAAAAGGCAAGCATTAGAGTCATCATAAACATAGCATTTCTTTATTGAGGAAATGTGAGAGCACTGCCTTTGAGCATCTCTGATACAAAGAAAATATCAGTTTCAAACAAACTCTCTGCTTATGATTCTAAATAATGATGTGATATTTACTTTTATTTGACTATATTCAATTTGGATTTCTTTGTATGCTGCTATATAAATTTTGAAGGTGTATTTCAATATAAAGACATTATTTGTAGCTAATGTACTTTCAAATTTTTCACATAATGTCGTATAAAATCATTCAGTTTATTTTTTCATCTATATAATATTTTAAGAATCAAATTTCATAGAGCATTCAAACAGATTACTAACCAGAAGTATAATAGCTTTTAATTTATACGTTTCTATTTATCCTATTTTATATAAGCATTCGAAATTTTAAAATTTGGATTTTTGAAGGTATAAAATTCTCTTGCTTTTATTCAATAAGAACATTAGAAATATTATCTCATTTTTCTTCTCAAATTTTTATAATTCATACTTATTTATTATTTAATATTGAATTACATTTAATTAATTAGTTAAGGTTAATTATGTTCACACAAAAATCAAATAATGTTTGCTTGGAATAAGTTGCAATCAATTTATAGAAGACTAATTGATAAGTAAATAATGAGAGTTATAAATTTAGTTTAGTTATAAAATAATGAGAAAGATGTTATATAATCAGAATACAAAAAATATAGGATACAAGGCATAAAAATATAGATACCTTTAATTATATATATAGTTTTAGATATAAATAGGGCCCAAGTTATAAATGCTGTCTGTCTGTAAATTGGCATTCATTTGTATCAGAATTAATTATTTTTAAATGTTCATTGTAAGTTCAAATTAATTATTTAACTTAATTAATACATAATATTTCTTCCTTTAGCTGTTAAAAATATTTTAAAAACAGTACTTAATATTTATTTTCTAGGGAATTCCTGAAATATGGATTTTCTTTAGTCCATCAGGTGTAAAATATTTATTTCCAATTCTTTCATCATTAAATATATTAAATGATCTAATTAAGGTAATGTTATTTTATATTTCTAATAACATAAATTATTAAATATATCTAGATCCCATAGTTTGCATTTTCTTTTTTATCATAAGATAATTAACATTTTGTAAAATTTCACATTTTCATCATTTCTGAAATCATTTTTGTTTTGTTAGCATAACAATTTGTATTATGTAGTTCACTTACTGATCTCACTGCATATATGTACTTTGATGCTGTAATACATAAGTATAAACAAAATTTATTTATCTTTATATTCACCATTTTTAGGAAATTGATAAAGTCGTATTCCCAATGTTTTCTTTTTGTTGTTAATGCAACCAAACAAAACACAATATGGCATGATGAAAATTTTATAGATAAACATTTATATTAAATTAAAATATCTAAACATGCTGTTTTCTTACTTAATCTATTGAACTTATAGTACTAAATTAACTTATTTAGGCTTTACTTATCAACATGTTAGTTCTACAAACATGTACAACTTTTATTCTTTATATCATGTTGAAATATTATTCTTCCTTTAATAATAATATACAGAGGTATCATTCAGAATAATAGATACACTGTAATACTGCAGATGCTACTTGTGTATTTTCTCTTTGTTGAAAATAGTAGTGCCGGTTCCTTATCTTCCTCCATATTTCACTGGTTTCTTGTGGAAATCATATTTCAGTTTATATTATTTCAATATGCATTGTGCTTTTCAAAAAGTCATCTACAATAGAAAGTGGGATCTAGATATATTGATAATTATTTTTATTTGATAATTTCTAAATAAAAATCTTAATGCAAATATAAAATTTATTTGTGTTTTAATTTTAAATAAATATTTCCATCATAATTCATTTTTATAATATATTTTCTTTGTTTTAACATAAATACAAGTAAAATATCTCCAATCCAAACCCATAATTTCACTTTTATAGCAGGGAACTCTTTGTGGCAGAACTATGACCACTCGTCATGCTATGAAAGATTATTGAATAGTGCATGCAACCATGATGCACTGTCATATTTCAATAAACTATCAATCATTGTAAATGCAAGGTGCTTGTGCTACTCATTTTCTGTTGTGTTGTTTATATATTGCTAAAAATATCAAAAAGATCTGATAGTGATAATTCTCTGGATAACGGTGATAAGATTCTTCAAAAGATGGTAAATAATTGCATTTATATTGTTTGTTATATTCTCATTATTTGTGCCAAACAAAGAAAAAAATTTTCTGAAAGTCTCAATTTTTTCTTACCTCTTTAATTCTATTATATCACATATTCCAAAATCTGAAACACTCTTTGCCCCAATCATTTCAGAATCAGGATATTCAATCTATACAAGTGTCTTTAAAAATCTTTTTTTTTTATTTTTTTATTAATTTATAAGACATCTGTTTCTTATATATATATTCAGCTTTTCATCTGTTAAATAGTATATTAATAGATTAAAAGCTTTAAAAAAGTTTATTTATGAAAAAGGTTTTTATTACAGTTGTATAATTTTTTTCATTATATGTATTTTTTTTTAATTTTAAATGAAGTGTTCAATTTTAGATGATATTTTTTAGAATTTAAGTCAAATAAAAGAAAATGTTAGATTGTTAGTAACAAAAACAAAGAGTAATAATAAATATATAGATATTATATTATAATTTCAAATGATTGAAAGAATTAAAAAATTAAAATCCTTTTTATATAAAAGCAACTATTAAAGTTTGTTAAATAAAAATGCAAATTACTGCCTTAAGAGTATAATATAATTATCATTTTTTAAAACTGATATTGTAATTATATTACAAAGTAACAATTTCAAAGTACATACAATATTTCTTTTGTATATTTTTATTATATAGGTATTATTAAAAATCAGTTATAATACAATAATAAAAAATTATCATGTAAAATTTACATTTCAAAGTTGTTCATTTTGTAATATAGTTGTAGATTAAGAAGTATAGAAAATTTATTTTTTTTAACCTTTTTATATTGCAAAATTTAAGATGCTATTCATCTTATTTATTTAAATTTTTTTTTTATTTTTAAGTAGTTTGCCTTTTTCATATATCTTTTTTGAAGTAATCCACCTTTTTCTATTTGTACCAAAATTTAGAAAAAATAAAAACACTCTCTTTTCTTTCAAGACTTTTTAATAATTCTATGTTTCATACTTGGTATCAACTACTACTGTCTCTTAACATTCTTCAATCATGTCTTTCCCTAAAATCTTAATTATTCTCATTTCTGTTTAATTGTTCTATTTAGACATAACATGTTTTTCATTTGAAAAATAAATATCATTTCATTTTCCAATGAATAACATGATACAATTAATTATAGAATTTATAATTCTAATATTAAAATTAAACATACCATTTATTGTAAAACTGCTTTATCAATTGCGAATAAATTTTTACATAGTCCAACTTACTCTTTATAATTAAAGAAATTTCAGTTCATATAATCACTTATTATAAATCTCATATAATCTGTTAAAAATATTTTTTATCATTATTTATACTCAAATTTTGATTTATATTATTTTTAATATATTCTCTTTCCACATAAATATGGATATGTATTTTTTTATTGTAATAAAGACTGATTGAAATTGAATATTGAAAAATTTCATGGAAATGCTTTTACAAAAGAGTAAAGTTCTCTTTTATAAAAGCATTTCCATGAAATTAGTATATAGCTTTAATAGTTTTTATTATTTATTCTTTTAAAAAATTATTTACTCTTTTTTTTTATTAAGTTATTAATTTAAATTAATTTCCTAGAAACACAAAACTCCTTATAATGTAGGAATAAAGGAAGCTATTTATTATTAAAATTAATAGTTTTCTCATAAGCAACTGAAAATTCATTCACAGTAATACTTATTATTATAAATAAAATACTGATAAGTATCCATTGATTTGGCAGATATCAAATGTCAAGTATTCTTAAAAATAGTTTGGTCTATTGAAATACTTGACGCAATCCATATACAGTAGTCTGCAGAATATTTGAATTCATTTCAAAATATTTATTAATACATTTAATATCATATTTTAACATGTAGAAAACAAAATTATATGGTAAATAATTTACAATCTGTTTTCTTAAAACTTCTTGCATCATATATATTAATAACAAAACTTTGCATATTATTTAAAAAATGCTACAAAAAATCATCTGCATTTCTTCTTTTTTCAACCAAATGGCTGTTTCTAAATTATAAAAAATATTTTATTTTCTCGACATTACTTATTTTTACACATTATATACTTTTAAATAAATTATTGATTAATTCTAGATAAAATTAGTTTAACATATATTGAATTTGAAATATAAAGTGAGTCAGTAACGACTAAAAATTAATCAAAAAAAAGTTATGGAAATTTTTAGAAATTAAATTGTAATTTTAATAACAACAATTGGATTCATCCTAGTTTAATTATAATAGTTCTTAGTTGCTATTTTAGATTGATTATCTGAAATTAATAAAATTCAAAATATTTAAAAAAATATACACAAAAAGTCATTTAGCTAGTTTTTTGATCATTATATTTAATCTCTTTGTTAGTTATTTATTGGAAACAATACTATTAGACTATAGATATCCTGATAGATCATATGCTACAGTAGCACAAATAGCTTTTGATATGAAAGTATAATATTATATAAAAAAAGTCATGCTGTGTTTACAAAAGATTAATTAGTTAATTTTATTATAAAAGATATTCATGTTGAATATGTAAGATAATTTTAAATTTTTGACAAAATAAACAATTCTCAGAATTTTATTTTTCTTTTGGAGATAGATATATTTTCCATACGATAATTAAATGAATTAAAAATTTAAACTTCTGGAATAAAAATTGCGTAAATTATTTAAAAATAACTTATATTTTTCAATTCTAAAAATAATTTGTTTCATAATAATAATAATATATTCTAAAAATCTAGATATTGATATCACTAAATTCCATTGTTTAAATTATCTATTTTATTTTATAATTTATTTTTTTTATCATTTAGTTTAATTTTATTCGAATGATAACTTTTGCATTTGGAAAAGATTTTATATTAAAAATTAAAGAATAAATCATATAACTATATATTATTCATTATATAACATTATAATATTTTATTTATTATATTTATTTTATGAAGAATAAACATCTTAAGTTTATATATATATATATTTTAACCTAACCATGTTTTACTGTAGTAAAATATAGCAGCAGTAAAACATAGATACTCTGCTGTAAAACATTCCAGCAGAGTATCCGTATTAAATCTTAATGCAGGAGAAAAAGCTGTTTATTATGCATTAAAATATGATACAATATTTATAAAAGTACTTTCAGCTTATTTCGACCATTTTTAGTTATATAAATGCCTATTAGGTTATTTATAGAACAATGAGATCTATTCTGAAAAATTTTTAAAAATTGTTGTCATGTAACGTGTCCAGAGCTGAAATAGATATGTCAAAAATTAGAAAGTGTGTTGTTAATGTGCTTATGTTTTACTATTTCTTATTGGATTAAGTGTTAGTTTTTGGTGTTTGTTTACCTCACGGTGTTCTTTAATTATTTAATCATATTTATATAAAATTTATAGTTATTTGGAATTCATAACTGAATGATACTTTATTACACTGAACAATGAAAAATTACTTTAAAATATGAATTTAGTGAAAAAAATTGCAGTAGGAATTCATAGAATTTTTGTATCTATTTTTGTTCTTGCTACACTTTTTTTTGAAATTTTTTACTTAAAATAGAATTCTTGTTATGCAATGAGTTCATCAACTAATTGAATATTAAAATAGAAAAACAATTTCTATTTTTAATTTCATTACTCTAATGGAATTTTATATTGATATCCCGAATCAACTATAATTTGTTCTAATTCTTCGTTATGAATTTTTTTTTTTTAAATATTAAATTATAGTCTTAGTTATTAATTCTATTTTTAGATTTTAATGCCATTACTGTTTACTAATTTTTTTTTTTCGACTGATAATTTTTGCAGTTTGTGGCCATCGGTTCGAGCACAGACGAAGCACTCCAGCAGATGGGCGTAATTCCTTGGTGTGTAGCTCAGAAACCCAATGCACAATCACTAGCAGAAGCAATTGTCCAGGCAAGGAATGCATAATATTTTAAGATATATTGTATTTTAACAAAATATTGTAATTTATTAGTGTAAATTACATTTTAAAAGAGCAGATTCTCATTGATAGAGAGAGAGGGAGAGAGAAAATATTTATATAATAAACATAAATATATATATATATTGTTTTATAAATTTGATAAACTAAAATACAATTTTAATCAATAAATATTTAGAAAAGATGAGATTGAAATATTATTTAAATTTTTTTTTAAAAATAATTATTAAGTACTTAAATATATTGTTATTATTATTATTATTATTTGAAATTAATTATCATGGCTTCTGTTTAAAATAGCATATCAGTTTTATGTTAATATATTTGAGTGATATTTTTATGAAATTTTTTTTAAATTTAATATTTAAAAATGGATTCAATCGATATATTTTGTGAAAACCTTTATTGAATTATCCGTTGGCGATACATCAATGAATGAGTTGAACGTAAAATGATGGATGTTGGATAAAGAATAATAGTAATCGATCGGAGACGGCAGGTGTCGCTTTGTGTGGCGTGCTGCATCTCTGGAAAGCTAGATGCACATCTGTCGCGTCTGTTTCATCAGATGATAAAGATGACGTCATCTGAAGATTTCGGAAGCACTACAGCATCCGGGATTTCTAAAGTAACCGTCATCTTATTGCTCAATTCCTCTTCAAGAGATCCTTCTTCGTCTCACGATCCTACCAGTCAGTATATTGTCTCTGCTTTCCTCATATTACTCTTTCTGATATCTTTCACCGCTAATCTTCTGCTATTAGTCACTCTATCTTCCAGTTATAGTCTCAGGCGTGTTTCACTTAATTGGTTATTAATTAATTTATGTATAGTGTGTCTGAGCGAATGTATATTCAATATATTGATAGCTATCTACTACATTTCCGTCGACACTTGGAAACTTGGTAGGACGGTTTGCTCTCTAAATGCTTTTTCTACTCAGTTAGTAACACTGCAGACCACTCTTGGTATCTGTATTCTCTGTTTGGAACGTATAATCGCATCATGGCGGCCTGAACAATTTAAGCGTTTATTGACAATAGGAAAACAAACCGTTGCCATAGTGATATTGTGGCTAGCTGGTTGTTTACTGTGCGTACCGATATTGGCACAAACGATAGAATCGAGGTTATATCCAGACCGCTATGGATGCAGTTTGGCAGATGATAATGGTGCCACATACGCAACTTTAATGACCGCTTGGTGTTACGCCCTACCTGTCATTTTAATATTCTGCTACGTTTTTTATGCTGGATTTTATACGTACAAAGAGAAAAGGATGAGCAGAAGAAAGCAAGAAATTAACTATTCCAACCTTTTCTTGCAGCAGTCTTATTTATGGAGCGAATGGTTGAGTCACAGTCCTCTTGTGACTATCGTTATCCTGTATTCGTGTTTTTACCTTCCTTATATATTCGTACAGCAAATTAGTGCAATATGTTCGTGTTACAGCAGCAAGAAGACTAGCAGTGACGTTAAATCTACTCTTCCCGAGGTCGAAAGAACATCAAAATTGGAAACTACTTTTACTTGGTTTAGATACATTTACGCCTGTTTATATCCGTTGACCGTATTTTGGTTCAGAAAAGATATACGAAGAAAATCGGTCACCATTTTCGGATGCTGTAGAAGTAATGCTGTTGATGATCTTTCACCTCCGCCCGTTAAGCCAGAAAGACGAAAGAAGAAAAATGCAGAATTATTGAAGAGAAGTGCCGCTGTAAATATATCAACTCCTGTACTCTTTGCTACCGACGACGGACTTCATCTGAGAGTTCTCGATCTTGGTGCTTGTTTAAACTTGAATGCTAAATCTGAAGATGTGCCTTCGGCTCGTCCTAGGTTCATAAGTTATTTTTGCGACATAGACGAAGCGACTGTAGAGGAAAGAGAGACTATATTATGTTTGGACGAAGAACTGGATTCTGGATTGTCTGGATGCGGTACAGAATCCACTATATCTACTATCGGTGATCTCTACGTTGGAGGAAAGACTTCACCAGTTTCAATCTTAAACAAAAACTCGCCAATACCTTTCATAACCAAAAACGGAGATAAACCTTTGCTCACTCCGGAACCAGAAGAAAAACTAGATCGAGAGATAGATAGAATTATAGAAGAAGTAAATTCACCCGAACCTAAATCCAAACCCAAAAAATGTGTTCGTTTTTCAGAAACCATCACCATATTTCGACCTTTTTCTGCTAAATCGGAACATGTAGAAGAGGAGGAATCAAAATGGAGTCAGGTAGTACAGCCTATAAGTACTAAATGGAAACAAACGGTAAGTCCCATGGAAGGAAGACAAAGAAGTCGAATTCCAGTATCAGAACGTACTATAGCTATGAATAACAGTATTATTAATCCAAATCGAATTAGAACTGTTTCATCTAACGCAGAAAATTACAGAAATTTTAAGTATCAAAGATCACCTCTATAATTTCATCATATAAAAAAAAGTGCCTTATTTATAAAGGATAGCTATTCCTGTGTTATTAAAGTACTCAAACTGTAAAATTATCGTTTTATTAGCATTTTTATGGATTTATGATTGCTTTTATTTGTAAATTTAAAATTAATGAAAACTTATGACTTAAAAATATATTCCAGATTTAATTTATATTTGGAAACTTTAATATTTCGTATAAGTTACAGTATATGAAATATTATGTACAGTTTATATATTGTACTTATTCTGATAAATGGCACGCCAACTATTTATTTTTCACTGACTTAATGAGCTGTTTATCAGAATAATTACAATATACATCCGAAATTATATATATATACTTATATGTACAATATAATAAAGTATATAAGACGATAAATTATTACAAAATATTAAGAAAAATCTGATAGAATATTGTGATATTTTGAACCAAATTATTAAGTTATGTATTGTAAAGTAATATTTCTTTTGTTGAGATTCATTCTTAATATATAAAAATGAATTTAAAAAAAGATATAACTTAACAATTTTTAAATATGCTATTTGGAATGCAAGAAGATGTTAAAAAACAAAAAAACAAAAATCTGATATTTGGTTCGAGTAAAGTAATTTTCTTTAAATTACTAATAATCTAAAGAAGACTTTACTGATACTTTAGATACCGTCTTCTTCTTTAGATTACTAGTAATCTAAAGATGAACAGATCAGGTCTTACTGTTCTTTAGATTACTAAAGAAGAACTAATCTAAAGATCTGTCTGTTCTTTTAGATTACTAAAGAAGAACAGTAGTCTGAAGAAAAGTAATATCTGATCTGATTATTAGTAATATAAAGATGAATAGATCAGGTCTTACTGTTCTTCAGACTACCGTTCTTTAGATTACTAAAGAAGAACTAACCTAAAGATTTGTCTATTATTTTAGATTACTAAAGAAGAACAGTAGTCTGAAGAACAATAATATCTGATCTGTTCTTTAGATTACTAGTAATCTGAAGAAGAACAGATCAGATCATCTGTTCTTCTTTGATGTGATCTGATATGATGTGATGTGATCTGTTCTTCTTTAGATTACTAGTAATCTGAAGAAGAACAGATCAGATCTTGCTGTTATTCAGATTACTGTTCTTCTTTATTAATCTAAAGAAGAACAGACAGATCTTTACATTACTAGGAAGCAGACAGTATCTATAGTATCATCTTTAGATTAGTAATTTAAAGAAGATACTGTATACAGTATGCTGATACTGTATACTGTCTATATTAGAAAACTGATGCAATATTTAATTCTTATTTATAATAAAATTTACATAAACAGATTGTTCATGTTCGTCTTTCGAGATCCCGAACAAATAACTTGCTCCATTTTTGCCATAAGTTTTATAAATTGAACGTTATTGCTCAATGCTAGATTGATAAAAGTAGTAATAATAATAATAAGCTTTTATAAGGAAAAGTTTTATTGCTATTATACTTTGATTCTACTTTATTAACGGTTTACAGATTTGGTAATTGATATAGTAGCCTCCTGATGTGGATTATGATTATAAATGTGTACTTGGGTTTGTAGAAAGTGTATCATAAAATAAAAGTTGAATGTTATGCGGCTGGTATCAATTATTAAAATAATTCTGGTAGGGAAGTTACTTGGCTGGATTAAACGCTACAAATCGATAACGCTTCTCATCGCGTGGCTGTGCAGAAAATATGTTATTAATGCCATTTCTATCCGAATTATTAGCCAGTTAACAAGCCGATTAGTTTATCCGAATGCTGTACTATAATTCTTCTTTAAGTGTGGCCAGTTTCTCCCATCTTTCCGCATGTTTATCTCGAAATTTTCAGTTAGCTGCCAAGCAAAGTGATCGATCATTTCGTCGGTCGATGTCAGTCATCTCGATTTATTGATATCAAACATAAACGATGCGTTACTTATAACAAGTTTCTAATACTAAATTATTAACAATAATTCTGAAATTAAATTATAACTATAATAAATTAATCAATATATATATATAAAATTTAAACCAAGATGAGTGTTATTTTTATCTGGCAACTAAACGGCCTAAGTCGGATGAGTTATTTCTCCAACATGTCTCTGTTGGTATGCTATCAATTCTACGTATGCGAGACGTGTAATGTTTCACATAGAAGATGCGTGAACTACGATACGTTACTGTGATAAAATACTACACTAAATCCATTGTGTTAGCAATATAAAATAAGTTTCCCAATTGGTTAGTTCTGAAATGAAAGAGCGTTAATGTTTTCTTCTTCGTGAAACATTCGAAATAATACTTGTATTTTATTTTCAATGAATCTTTTATTAACTAAAGAAATTAATTAATGGCGTTGATGAATCATTAAGAGGAATCATTCATGTTTAGCCCAGATATATCTAAAAATATATATATCCGACCATGCATAACGGAAATGACTAGTATGATACCACATCTACTGCCATTTAGTCATCATCTAGTAATTATAATTGGACAGGATTGTTTTATTATTAATATTTAAAGTTTTTTTTTGTACATAAATCCCATTAAAAATATCTCTAATTGTAAAAAAAAATAAATAAATAAAGTACAGTATTAAGAAATTAAGTTATTTGTTAAAATTTAGAGGCGGCTACTTGGTGGATGATTCAAGAAAATAAAAGTAAATTGTAACAAATATCCAGTGGCGGAACTACAGCTATCGAGATCCTGGGCGGAAGTCTCCCCGAGGCCCCCTAATTGGAATGATCACCATACAAAATGTCAACATAAATATATAATTAACATTTATTTAATCAAAATTAAATCATTAAATTAAATAGTTAGCATGACTAGATGGGTGGAAAACTGCTCATCTATATATATAAAGCTGAATGTTTGTATGTATGCATGTCCGATTTTGAAATCGTATTTACAAATGAGTTATAATGTGGAAATTTTACGCATAATCGTGTAATGCTATCACCTTGACGGGAAAAATCCGAAATTCGTCATAACAATTATTATTATTATTTTGGAGAACAGCGACCTCGAACTTTTTTCGCCAGATGTCGTTTTGTTCCAAAATGGAGTCGCATACACGAGCACGAGGTAGAGCGAAGAAAATTCAAAGACGAAAACAAAAAAAAAAACGAAAATGATGCTTCTAGAAAGCGTTTCGAAAGATGTTTTGCAAGTTTAGAAGAAACTCGAGTAAGGACGATAGTTTAAAAGCGATGCGCTCGGCCGCCATGAAAAAACCATCCGAAGAATCTGAGGACGAAAGGGCTACTAGATTACAAAGATTAACCTCTATCGCCGTATGCGGGAGAATATACGTTCAAAAGTAGCAACTGTGCGGCTACGTCACTGGGGTTGTAAGCAAAATTCTGCTCTTACCTATAATCCATCTACATTGTACAATCTAGATGGATGTAGTGGTTGAAACCATATCAACAATATGTTGTCACTGTAAAGCTCTTAGATTTAAAGATGAGTATTTAAGAATTACTTTTAAGTATTTAATAAAATATTATTTATCTTTCAAATTCTATTAAATTCATTTGTATATGCAACAAGATGCACGGGTACTGCTGGATTTAATATATTTTGTTAACATTTTTCAATAAAATATTACTAAATTCCAATGTAATGGCTCGGATGGCCGAGTGATAAAGCATTCAGTTATCATCATGGAAATCCTATCTCCAAGTTATACAGTATTTACAGAAAGGGTTCAGACCTAGCCCGTTGAATTCCATCCTTAAACCTGCGGTTGACCTCACTATAAAAGTTGCCAACCTGTGATGACAATCTCCATGATGGGATTGCGATATGGCTTAACTGAAACTAGTTAAGTTGATTGACACAACAACGAAGTGATTCTAGCTTTTTCTATCTTCAAAATTATGAAAATCTAACAATAAAAATTTGAAAATATACCATCGTTATAAAATGGATTGGATGGAAAATGTATTCAATTTTTGTATACAGTTGGTATATATGTAGATAAACTTTAGCAATATTTTTTATTTTTATTTTACTTTTTCTAGTCCAATTATTTTAATTGAAAAAAGTGTTTTAATTAAACAAAATGTTTTACAGTAAAAACAACTGTTCTGGAAACTATTATTTACATTAATATTGAATTGATAAATAAAAATTATATATATATATTTAGTATTAAATTTTGAGATTAAAACAGAATTTCGAAACAATACTTCGGAAAACAATCAAGTTAAGAAAACAATAACTGGAGAAAATTTTCATTTGTTTGGCTCGAGAGACAAAAACTGGAGCTGAAATTATTTCATTTCTTTGGTCCGAAGATTTTTGGGAGACAGGTGGAATTTATGGTGGCGAGTATCTGCTGGTGAGTGAGATGCGGTGTTTTGCATCCATCTGTCGTGCGTTTTCCTGTACTTTGCTGGACAGGGCGGATCTTGCCAGCAGATGCGATATACCGTTCTAGTGGGCAGGAGT
>WUQG02442957.1:0-13440 GCA_011317285.2 Androctonus mauritanicus
CTGTCACACCTGGTGTCAGAAAAATCCTGACTTAGCTGTCTCCGCTCGGCAGTTAAACTCTTTCCTTCCAAATTACCAGCCGCGATCCTACATCAGGATATGTTCAGCACATGGTGGCACTGGAATGTCCTGTGGCTTAGAATGCTGGAAAATGACATTAAATTACAGAGGAGAACTTTCTATCAAGATGATATTAGTTTTTATTTAAAATATTAATTTTGTAAATCCTGCAAATTCTGATCATGTTTCACAATTCAGATAATAAATGTGATAATGATTGCAATACTAGCAAGATAAAAACACCATCAAAAAAAAAGAAGGTTGAACATCTGTACTACTTTAATAGCAAATGAAAAACAGATCATATTCATTAGTAGTAATTAGTCTAACAAGTCTACAGATGATATTGTACGATATGTGCAAAATAACTTGTTATTAGACAGATGACTAAATTCTTTTTGTTTGGATGTGAAAATTATATGGATACTGAATAAGTCCAGGATGCATTCTAGGCTTCTGACAAGTGTTTTCAAATTATGTCCCAGATTGATCATAAAAAAAGTTGGTCACCCTAATTCATTTATCATTAGTATACATACTTATTACATCATAAACACGTCTTCCCTATCCTATTGCCTTTTGTTGGTAAGGTGACATTCTGCCTCTCTTTTTTGTACAGGACACACAACAGTCATTTATCATTACGGCAGAATATGTTAAGATATATTCTTTCCCAATATGTCAAGATTCAATAATGCATCTCGACATATTGCGGAATAATAATCCTGGATTCTTTTAATTAAAAAGGGCACAGAAAGCCACTAGTATAGCTATTGATGATCATCTGAAATATGAATTTCAAAACTATATTGATTGTGATATATAAGAATCCACTTACTTTATAAAAACAATGTTTTTTACTTAGTGCCAATTACTGATGCACTTCATGTCAACTATTGAAAATTTGGAATTCAACTGATGTCAACTGCTGATGTCTTTTATATTGTTATTTTGAAAAATTTTTTGACAAGTTAATGTTTTATAATTTGTTAGATAGTAAAAATATATAACATTTCCTAAAACTTCAAATTAATCTAAATAATAATTGTATTGTACAGACCAGTAAACTATATGTAAATATTTGAATATATAAAGTTTCATTTCTTAAATTGCCAACTACTGGTGTCTTTACCTTATGTAATAATGGTGTATTAATGAGCTCAAATAATTATTCTGTTTCTGTGACTTATAATTTGCAAGAGAAAATAATTTGATGTTAAATGAATGTTTTTATATTTTTATTTAAATTTTATTTTTATTTCCTGATAGAAAAATAATGATTTCTGTATTTATAAAAACAGAGTTCTTGTTGATCGAGCAAACATCTGGCTTCAAAAAAATCCAATGTATGAAGTAAAAACATGTGAAAGTGTTGAATTTAAATCTAATCAAGGAATACCATCTACTGAAAAAATGACTTATTTTGTACATGGCAGAAGAGACATATTTTATATGAGAAGCTTAAGGTAAAAAATTAAGTTAGTAATGTAAATTTTTAAATTCTGTTCTAAAAAACAATTTTTGAAATATAAATAATACAAGTAGTTTCAACCAGTTTTAATCTATTAATATTTATGAAGAATTTGATAAATCATATGTCAACTTAGATGATCATTATCAAATTGTAATGAATATTTAGAAAATAAAATCTGACTGTTATAAATAGTAAAAAATATATATAATTCTGAAAGTGACTATAATAAGCATAATACATTTGATTTCACAAATTTTGTGAATAAATTATACAAATATTTTAGACAATTCTATCTGACATTTGAAATAAACTAATTAATAAAAGCTAGAGTAAATGATACATTAGGTTACTGTTATCAAAATTTTCCTATTTTCAAAATGGCAGTACAGATATTTAAAAAATTGAATTATATTATTTAAATCTGTATTATATACACATATATAAGACTTTTAGAGAAAATGCAAGGCCTGGGACAACTAATATTTTTGAGGTCCTTAAAAAAAAATTGACAAATATACAGTAATAAGTGTACAAGAAAAGTGAAAACATTGATAGAAAACATCAAATTTTGACAAACACTGAAGCTTGAACACTATAAAAATATACAAATATATTTTTTCTAACATATTGAGTTATAAATTGAGGCCCCATAAAATCGCAAGGCTGGGACAGTTGTCCTCTTCAATTTTATTGGAATTATTTCCATATCCATCTCCTTTTATGCGACAGATTTTTAATCACTACAGCTCAGTGCATGTTGGTAAATGGGAATCACACTAACTTCTTTTTAAAAAAACATAAATTTATTATTATTTTATAACCTATCTATTTTTTAATAATTATCAAATTAACTTTATATACAAAGTAAATTATTTACAAAAACATTATAAAAATCCACAAGCTGTAAAATGCATTTCGGCCCCTTTCAGGCTCACTTCAGTTACAGTAACCGTGAATCTTAAAAGAACTTTTCCAAAGCAAAATAAAAACGTTTTCAAAGTTGCCATTCCTTATCAGTGAATCATCCAATTAATTTCTTATTGTACTGAACCAATCTTTCCATTCTAACAAACAATTGTCCTCTTGCCCACTTCTGATAGCCACTGAACAAATAGATATATAAAGATTTCAATTTATTAATGAATAAAAATTTATCCATTCAAACCACACTGATCACATTTCTAATATGTTCTTAAATTAAATTAAATTCTATGAAACATATCAGTAAATTGATATATGGCAGCTATGACAAAACTTCGTAAAATCAATATCAATTTCTGACTTTATTACTATAAGCATCTCAGTTAAAAATATGAAATATAATTAATTTATGATGTGATTATTATTTATAAATATGATAGATTATCAGTGCCTATGGTTAGTTTGAATTAAATTCTAAAACTTCCCAGTTATCTTTTATAATTAAATAATAGGTAGATAAGTCTTACACACAAAACATTATTTATATGTAATATATATGTAAGTCTTATTTTTTTTAAATATTTTCAGCTTATTTTACAGCCATTATTAACATAATTAAAATTATATATACACATTCATTTAAGAATTCTATCCTTAATATACTATACTTACTATACTATATATTATAACAAAACTACCGGTAATCAATCAACTTAAATTTTCACATATCATTATGTTAGTAATTAAAGGATATACAGCTTATCATCATATAAAATCAATTTTGTTTTCTTTTTTTAAATATTGGTATATATTAGTTAATTATGATATATTATTACAGATTTTTTCAAATGATATTTTATCTCTTATAGTATAACATAAAATTAATATATGAAATTTTTAATAATTAGAAATAAATTTTTATCTTCAATAATCACTATTTATACTAAATAAAATGTTATCTATTAAAAAAATTTGTCTGATTTCAGAACTAAATTAAATACTACTGGTTAGGATTCAAAAATTATACAAGTTAAATTATTGAAATGATCTAACAATTTCCACATATATTAATAGAGTATATTAAATTCATTTAGAATATAATATCATCTTTTAGACTAAATATTCCGAATTAAAACAGAGTCTTTTTCAATATCTCATTCTTTCCAATTTTTCTAATATATTTTGATCTTTCTAAACTCTCAATCCTTTTTTTCTAGTTAAACCTGTAATATGTCTTTAGCATATTCTCTCCAAATATTTGGATTATTTTAACTAACTGCTATTGTATAATTATAAAAAGGTTACTTATAAGTTCAAATTTATTTCACAAAGAATGATTTGATTAATAAATTTGAAACTATTTGAACTGGTGATAAAATTTATTTGATATATTTGCAAAGCTCTTTTTTTAAATGTTTTGCATATTTCTCATAATGCTATATTGTATTTCTAACAGAAAAAATGTTAATCTTTTGATTGCAATAAACAAAAGATTAACATTTTTAATTTTTTATTTAATTGTTTATTTTTATTTTAAATTATTAAAATAAAAATAAACAATTTATTTTTATTTTGATAATTTAAAATAAAAATTATCTTTTTGAATTTTTTCTTAGAACTCAAAATTCTATGTTTAATATATATTACTGTATGTGTATTTACAAACAAATATAAAATTTTAATATCTTTTTTTCTGAAATATGATGTGAAAAGTATACAAAAATATAAATTTCTAGTTAACATTTTTCATTATTAAAAAAAAATAAAAAATTCAAAATATCAAAAAAGGAACAAAAATAAATATGCCTGAAATTTTTGGATAAAATGCAAAGTTAAAGAATATAATAGTTTTATATTTATTATAATCATTTCTTCTCATCATATTTTCATTTTTATTTGATAAAATGTTCAATTCTTCAAAAGTGATATCTTGTTTCAAACAAAATCACAAGCTAGTTCAGATTTTGTTTGATTCTAATTTGCGACCTAGTTGTTAATTTAGTGATATCTTGTTTAGCAATCTATTCTGTCTATGGACTTTTTTATTAGAATTTTACTCTCAATGCCAAATTCCAAAATATTAGTATAAACAAAATGAAATTTTTTTAATTATAATATTTTATTTTTTTTTAGATTGTGGTTGGTAGTTCGAAGTGAGTTTGAAAGAAGGCCATCACAAAAAATTGGTTATTGTAATTTAATTCCAAATGTAATAGAATCATCATTTATTCAATCTGATGAATACGAAAGATTAGATCAACTTCTTGAAAAATTCAACAGATCTGTTTCAAGCATTATTCATGGTATTATGTTCATCTTATAAATAATACTCAATTGTGCATGCATTATTAATAAGATTGAGAGTTTACAAAAATAATTAACTTTTGTCTATTTCTGTGGAAATATAAGCACAAATAAAATTTATGAAAGCAATTTTATATTTAATATTTTAATAATTTACCAAAATAATTTAATAAATATAATATGTATAATTTATTAAATATAAATTTTCATTATATTTTTGGTTGCAATAATTTTTGAAAATCTATAACTATGAAGAAATTAATTTTCAACAGGATAATTTTAATAGTATAAACAGAATCATTACATCCATTTATTGTTTTATTTATTTTTAATAATAAACTCTATACTGTACTTTTAGTTATTGCCAGTATTTCTTATATAGCAATAAATTACTCTTCAGAACTATATTTGTTTTTACAATAAAATCCCAATTAACCAAGAGTTTTTCACTATCTGATGGGAATTGCCATTCACCTTGTTTTTTTATTTTTGTAATAAAACAGTCGTAAATAAAATTAAACTGTGTTTTATATAATTTAAACAATTTTACTTTTATTTACAACTGTTGTATTACAAAAATAAAAAAAAAACAACATAAGATAAATGACAGTTCATTTTTAAATTATACAATAAAAATTATCATGCTACGTCTAAGATTTTGATTATCCAAGGCTTGCTTTACATTACTTCAGATAATTGGAACTCTTCTATATTCTGTCATAATTTGTATTAATTTTGTGTATTTTAAATATATTACATTACATATAGATCATAAAATTAATAATTAAATTACACTGATAACTAAATTTAATAAAACTTAACCATAAACTTATTGTTTAAAAGTTTTTTAGTAGTAACATTATTTATATTTTGTGATTTATGACATACCTGATGAAGGTTGAGTAAGATGAAAATGTTATTTATTTATGTAACATGTATATATTAAATATAAATATTTTTATACTGTTCAGTTTTGTAAAAAATAGTTTATAGTTTATTAAAAATATTGAATTGTTGATGTACAGCTTTGTAATTTATTAAGCATGTGCTCTAGCTCATGAATTTGATATGATTGAATAAACTGTTCTATCTATAGCTTAATTTGTGCTAATTAATTTCCATTATAAAATCATATATGTATATGATTTCCCTGATTTATGATTTTATTTTTTAAACATGAAATATCAAAAAAATTGAAAATAACATTGCAATAAATTGATACAAAACATTCAAGAAAAGACATTTCAAATCACATAGTTATCCATACAATACAATCCAAATAGATTTGTAACAAAAACTCCATCATTTGTTACAAAATCAGAAAAACTAAAATGGCAGACAAGAAGCAGTAATGGTATATGCTCTGATGTTACAGCATATTATGTAAATAACTCCCATTCCCAGATGATGCCTAAAACAGTAGTTCATCTATATTTGTGGTATTCTATCTTGCTTTGTAATGATTGATTTTTGTTCCTTGTCATACATTTGTATGCTATTGTTAAAATTATTTATCTATATATTTTTTATTTATATTAATTGTTGGGATCAACAGTTAAATTTGTAAAATTACTGAATTAAGAAAAAGGAGAATGGAAACAATTTTTTTTTTATGTTGTCTTGTTTCACTGAGGGTACTTCTCCTAGCTACTGTTTCTGTCTGGGAATTTCATTTTTTGGCTTAGACTTCATTGAGAGTGACCATCCAGTTATGGAGGACGCTCCGTCTATTTGGTGTGAATGATTTACCTCTTCGTGAAGAAATCCAGGTGCATCATTATAAGGACAACTTCTTATACAAGAAACTTCATCTAAATAACAAACCATGGGTTATATCAAGTGAACTTTTTATTTTTATTATATTTTGTATTTTCCTTGTTAATTTAACTAAATATTGTGATCTGCCCTTTGTAACTTAATTATTCATTTGTAACCTATTACATATTAGTTATTTAAGATTAATTATTAAGAAATACATTGTAAATATAATTAAATCTTTTTCCTTTTATATAAATGTATTTGTGTTTCTTATCAGTCAATGGAATCACACTATCTGCATTTCTATACTCTAACTGGATATAACCAATATCTAATAATTCTTACATATTAAAGCTCTATCAATAATAATACTGAATAATCTATTCAATATTATAATAATGAAGAATAAAAATTTATTTAATATTTATATGACAAATAATTTCTTTATTATTATAATTTGCTTGACTTTAAAGGATTTTTTTTCATTTTTTTTATATAAATAAATTATTATTTAATCATAAACTATTGATTTTATTGCCTTTTACTTAATTTTATTGCGGTCAAATTGCATTGCTGAGAGTGAAACCCGACTTTAACATTATGTTTATAGGAAATTGATTATTATAAAATCAAGAACTTATATATATTTATAACTTGTAAAGTTATCAAGCTTCACCAATATTACACACACACACACACACACACACACACACACACACACACAAACATATATATAATATATTTTTATTTACATAATGTTGGAAATATATTAACATTTTAGTTCAAAAATATTAAAAGAAATATGTTAATTTGTGCCCTAGAATAAAACTCTTATTTTTCCATAATTTCTGTTTTAGTCATAGTATTTTCAAAGAATATAACCCTTGTAACTATTATATATTAAATTTTTTAAAATTATTTACTTAATTCATTGGTATTATATAAAAATAAATTTTATAAATTATAGAAATGTAAGGTGTGTTTTCAAAAACTGATCATTTTACAAATTTTAAAATCAACCAACTGAAGTTCTTTAGCTAAAACAGTGTTTGATATTATTAAAGTCAATAATCCTATATAGTATATCATAATTAAAATAACAGAATAATATATTAATTTTTACAATTTTCCATATTTTGTTTATATTATATATTAAAATCAATTTAATAATTTTTTAATTGAAACTAGGAAGAATTATTTCTGTTGAGTCACGAGAAATGAAAATGTCTAGGGTGGGTTTTGATCCAGATCAGTCAAAATGGACAATGGATAAAAACTGTGATATTAAATTTTTATTTATTATTAGAATATTTTTTGAGTATGGTGTACCAGCAGGAGAGCAAATTGGTAAGGAAAAATATTTAATTTTTATACATAATTTTTAATAGCTAACTCTATTATAACATTAAATACAGTATTATGCATAATGTAAAATGTTATATTCATTACAAACAGATTGTTTTATGAATATCTTTTTTTTTTACTTTTATATGTTCTACATAGTTTTACATATATAACTGCACCATCAGAAGCTTAAGAATTAGATTTATATTTACATAAAGCAGGTTCTTAAGGAGGAAATTCTGTAGTTTGGCCTTTTCTGTAGTCCAGCACTTATTCAATCCAAAGAGTACAGACAAGAGAGTTTCAACTGTATTTTGAACTACTAAATAAATCAATTAATTAGTAATTAATTAATTTATTAAGTAGTTATTTATTAATTAATAAATTTTTATGAAATTAATAGGAATCTTAAATCATAAATGATCTTGATGATGCATCAATTAACTCTGTAACTTCATTTAAAAATAGCAGACTTCAAATTTCTAAGGTTTCTGACAGATTAGTAATATTCATTCTGCTATTTAAAATAATAAGTAACAGTTTTATATCGATAACAAAAACTTTAATGTATGCTTAAATATTAAAATTTTTTTCTTAAATTAAATAATGAATGTTAGGTTTTAATTATCTGATATATTTTTATAAAAATTGATAAAAAGTCATACAATTGACAATAACTTTGATAACATATAATTTACTTGTGAAGTTTTGATCATTCATCAATTATGGAAAGTAGGCAATCAGTTCTTTCCAAAATTGCTGGACTCAAGATGGAATTTCCATTTTATAATATGATCATATTTCATAATAATAATTATAATAATGCAAAATTTAAATTTGTATAATTTGTTTCAACCAATGCCTTTATTTTATCTTATCTGGCCTTCCAGGAGGTGGTGCATCTTTAATATTGAAATTGTCAAAAGAAAATTTTGCAAACCACTTTTGATACTGATGTTCTGTTAACATATCTTCTCCATACACTTCATATAACTTTTCTCTTGCTTGAACAGCATTCTTTTCCTTTCAGTACTGTAATAAAAAAGCAAACTATGCCGAAACTCTTTTTGTTTTCTATTTTTGATATGATACCAAAAAAAAAACAATTGCAGAGAATCAAAAAAGTTTTTTTATATAAATAAACCTTGAAATGTCAGCTATCAAACTATATAATGACAATATAACTTAGAATGAAATTGGCAGGTTAAAAATACAACTAACGCCACTTGTGGGAAAAAAATGAAATTACTTTCTGAACAACCCTATAATTCTAACGATAGTTGTTAAACAAAAAATTAATAAATAATGCAGTATATATGATATCCACCATGACAAATAAGCAAATATGTTGTGGCATAATAATCTTTGACTTCTTTTCATTTAGAAAATTTTTAAAAATTATTTAGCAGATTAATAGGTTTTAATTACTGAAATAAGAAATATTTTAGAAAATGAAATAGGAAATGTAGAGAGGTGTTTAAATAATAAAAACTTCATTAAGTATATAAAAAACTCAATGTTTTAAGGAAATTTATAGTTTTGAACAGGTTGAATAGCCCTGTTCTAGATCATGAAAATAATTAAGTACGGTAAATTTGTAGGATTCTTAAATAAGATTAAATAAGAATATTTATTTAAATTAATTTTCATTTGCATTTTAAAATTTACTAAAAAAAATTCATCAATTTTGTATTATAAATTATTTAAAAATATAATTATGAATTCAAATAATATATTATATACTGTATAATACATTAGGAAAAACTGATTAAATACATTATTGCTTTGATTATGACCAATAAAATTAAGAGTTATTGTATTTGGCAAATATAAAATTTTTATGTAATTCTAGTATAATATTTAAAATTTTTCAGGGATAGCAGATTTTATTCCTCAAGCTCTAGCAGAAGGTGGATTTTTGTCAAATCCTGAATATGAACCTTTTTCTAATGTTGTAAATCAGGCATCTCAGTGGTGTGCAGCTCAACATTGTATTAGATATTGCAATGTTCAGTCTTTAAAACTGAAAATAAAACATGGTAAAGTTTTTAATAGATGATGAATTTAAATACAAAATATTTTCATTACATTTTAAATGATTATTTTCACAAATGTGAAATTGGAAGTTAATAATAAATGATTGAGGCAGTTTACAATTAGTGAAATTTTACTAGAAAAATCATAGATTAGCAAAAGTTTATTTTATCATTTTGAATATTGGATAAACTATATATATATATATATTGTTCAATATATAGAAAGTAATTTAAAAATTTCATATGATAGGTTATTCAATTGATTCGCAGAAAATGAGTTATACAGATCATGGAAAAAGGAATACTTACTATGTGAGAATTTTGCGTGTGGCTTATATAAAGTGCCTTGAAACAACTGTCATTCCACCTCCTCTTCATTTAACATGTAAAACTATTATTCCTTATCAAACTACTTCTGGAATATGTTCTTCAGAATATGAAAGTTTGTCACAAGTAAAACTAAGATTGCAAAAATGGATTGAATTGACAGGTAGTTTTTTTCATAATCAGACATTATATGTTATTATGTTTGTGCTAAACATAGATTTATATTTTAGGAGCATGTATATTAAATGCAGAAACAACTACAATCATATTAAAAAGAGGAGAAGTTAATCATGGAGTTGAAACAAGTTTTACCTATAATCGTTCTGAAATAACTGAATGTTGGATGTTTGTTTTTAGATTATATTTAGATGGATATTTTAGTGATCCTCCACCTGAATTATTGTCTGTTCCTCTAATTGTAAAAGCAGATGGTTGTGATTGTTGTATTATTATTTAAATTATTAAAAAAATAAATTAGCATTAAGTAATTTTGATTGTAATATTTTCTTTTCTTTGTTCCAAATTATAAAATATTTTAAAATTTATTAAAGGAAACTTTCTCAAATCTTTTTTAAAAGTATTTAAATACACTATCTTAAGATTTGAGTTGCTTATATAATTTTTCTTTGAATTGAAAATTTATAGATTTAATATTTAAATGGACCATAAAGATGATTATTTAAACTTTGGCCTTTATAAACTGAATATACCGGTATATTATAATTTTGTTTTCCAATATTTTGCATTGTAATATGAAGTGCAATTTATTTTATATTTAATTTAAAATAATAATCTTCATGTCTCATACATTGCTATAAATAAGTATAGCAATATATTGCTTATTTATATGAGACATGAAGATTATTATGGTAATTTTTTTTAAGAAATTAAAAATTAAAATTAATTATTTTTATAGTGATATATAAAATCAAAATGATTGTAAAATAAAAAACAAATTTTTAAAATTCAGATATTTATATAATAAAATATAAATATAGATTTTAGATAAAATATAATTAATATTTAAATTTATTAATATTTATATTTTATACTTAATAAAATATAAATATAGATTTTAGATTAAGGAAATATAATTGATATTGTGATACAGTAAAAAATCCTTTATCTGAAATGGATGGGGCCAAAGCCATTAAATTATAATTTATATAAGTAAGATAAACAATATTTTTGGATATTAGATATCTTAACATTTCATTAGAAAAGCAAATTGAACAGAAGTATTGATGATTTATAGTATGAAATAAACAATGTTAACATATATATGATGGAAAACTATTTTATTCAATGCAAATATTGTAACAAAAAACACAAACAGTGAAAATGGATAAAAGCCTCTTTGGTTTAAAGACTGTAAACTGTTTATACTATGTAAATAAATAGATAAGCAATTAGTGCTTTAATAAATTCCCAGTTATTTACAAAAGTCTCCTGTCATCTTTGGATCACAAATCATCCAAAAACATCCATATTAACCTGAACTACTACTATACTTAACTACTTCTATATATAAAATTTTATCAATTGATGGACCTAAATAAAATATAAGAAGCTCCTATTTCTGTGCTCTAATAATTTAATTTTTTCCGGCAAATTCACATAAATATTTTGACTTTGATCGTATATATTTAAAAGTATACTGTAGTATTTATATATTTTAACCATACATCGATGATTTTAACTGATAAGGCAACTTCTATTTTATATTGGCATTTTTCCAATATTCGAGATGATAATATATTTTTATGAATAGCTTATTTAAAATTCGCATAATTCTTCAGTAAAGAAAGTTTTGATTTATACATTTTTTTGAGACTGCTTAATGCCAACTTTATAAAGCAAATCCAATAAGTAATTGATACTTTATTAACTTCCAATAGTGTTGTGCGCGAATGAAGCTTGGAGTCGCGAAAATTCGCTTCCGTCAACTCCGAGGCCTGTATTCAGTTCGCATGCGAGGAGTCGATTCCGAGATGTGGTCTGCGCCAGCGCGAAGCATAGACGCAGAGTGTCAGAAAAAAACTAATATTTCTACAGATTTTAATAAACAATCGATTGAATTTTGGTCTCTTTAAATTTTTAAAACGGAAATTTTTCGTTTAATTTGCATGTAAGATATAGAGAAATATCATGTTTCATACTAATTATAAATTTTTTAGAAATTGAATCAAATCGGTTAATTCCGAAAACTTTTTGACCGAAGAGCAGAAAAAACATTATTATACCATGCTCGTGTTTCCATAGCTCATCAATACATCTCTTTGAATAAATATGTATAATATTAATATTCAAAGAGATGTATTGATGAGATATGGAAATAAAAGTATAGTATAACAATCAAATAATTTAGCCTTTCGCTTTATTCTAGATGAGTGTCACGGCTTTCGTAGGTAAATATTTATTATTACGAAAATATTGATTCAATTCACCCTTTGGTAAAAAGTTAATCCTATAAAGTGTAATTATTTTTAACACTTGTACAGTTTTAACCCATTGTACAGTTTACAAGATATCATGCTGCTTATTCTGATGAAACGCTTGTAATAAACAATTGTTCTATAACAGAAAAATCCACTTCCATGTAGGAAATATGAATAACCTGAAGCAATAAATATTTATTAAATAATCAAAGCTCTGTAAAAAACGTTGCTTCTTCCCGCTCTTTTCCCGATGAAAGCAAAATTCGCAGTAACTAATTAGTAACAAGCGTTAAAATAGTTTTATTTAATTGCTCGGTTTTTAAAAACAAATGAATATAATAAATTGCTGAATTCGTGAGAGATGCATTACATATTTGAATGTGCTAAACCATTATTGGCATTAAAATAACTTAATTCTTTCAGGGTAATTAAAAAGAATTTATAAAGAGACTCCTGTTGCCATGATGACACTAATTGCATGAGATAAAGGAAACGAAAGGAAAATTTATCATTTGTCTTCTATATTTCATACAGAATAAAATTGTCTTCCATTATTTTTTCTAAAATTTATTTTTATACTCTTTTTTCATTTGCTTAATTTTATAATGTTCTTTTTATCGCCCATTTACCGTTCAGAATAAAAATTATGTCGGTAATTGCAACCAGATGGCAATGATAGCCGGAATCGAATTTGTTCAACTCATAGATTTTAAACAGATAGATGGCTCACTTAGGGTATTTCCCATAGGACCGAGTGACGCCAGCGATGCAGCGAAGC
>WUQG02442968.1:0-35866 GCA_011317285.2 Androctonus mauritanicus
TGACTACTGATGCATGTTAAAGAAGGATAGACAACCAATGCAACACAGCAGGTATAGAAGTATAGTGGACAGTTCGGGTGTGCTTCAGACATGATGTCTCAGTAGGTGTTCCTCCGGATTTATCTCTACCTTATGAGAATATATCTAACTTTCTCGTTAGTTTAAATCGGCTCATTTCTCTTTACTTACAAGAACTAATTAAAATTTATTTCTCATCTGTATCCATTTCCCTAACTTATGGTTCCTGAAAAACATCAAAATCTTATCATTAATCCAAAACTTTAAACGGATTACAAATATTTTTAGTTTTTAAAATATTGAAGAAAGTGACCTAAAGTTAGATCAAATCATGCTTTAGAGCTCTTAAAGCAATCTCAGCATCTTAGGCCATAACTAAAGATTAGGTAAAAATGATAAGAAATTGGAAGCCTATAGCTTGTTATACAAATTTGTTGTAAAGGCGTTAAGGATATTTAATAACTATTTTAAATTATCATCAATATGAACTTTAAAAAGATTAAATAAGTATTATAGAAAAAATTGCAAAAAAAAAATTTGTGAGATTTGTACTATTTACACCATTATTTTAATCCAAAATCTTCCTTTATCATCCACTAAATCGGTAAATATATTAGCAGAAATTATATAAAATTAGTGAATAAAGTGCGATTTTTTAAATATTATTGTTAAAGCTTAAATAAAAATAAAATAAAATAAATAGTAAAACAAAACTTACAGACTAACATCAATACCAAAAAAAAAAAAAAATTTCGCATTTTTATCAGTAAATTTAAATTTTTATATCCTAATATTTGATAACCCAAATGCAATCACGCACATAAAAATAATAGTTTTATTAAATTAACAAAAATAAATTCTTTACAATACTCAATTTTTGTTAGAGAAATTCCGAATTCCAGAGAAAACACGAACAAGCAGGCCTAGAGCATTTTAAAGTTATAGAACACAAGGGAATAGATATATATTTCAACTTTAGACTAAACCTGACTAAACTGGATTGTTTATGATATGTAATAAAACTTTCTACATTGATTTTCCGTCCCTTAGTAATTTCTTGCGATTTAAAAATCGCTACTAGCGAAATTTATGTGAGTTGAATGAAAAGAATTATACATGTATAATATTAAGAAAGTTTCTAATTTAGTATCCGAAATTGTATTTTTAATACGAACAAGGAGATGGCCCATAAAATTATTTTTCGAAAAATATTAAATCTAGAAATAATTTTTAATAGTTTAATTATAAAATTATTATTTAAATAAATTCAATAGATTCAAGAATTAGTTATCTTTAATCTATTAGATGTTTGTTGGAATTACTTTCTGCATTTCTTTTATATTTATTATCATATTGTTGTTTTGCACAAATCATTTAAATATAAATCAGGAATATCAAATATATTTTGGATGTTTCAATTTCTATAAATATTTCTTCACATTGTCTTTAAAGACCTTTCAGAATTTGAATATCTAGATTATGTCACATCTCTTGGTTTAGATAAATTATATACCTCATCTAAAGTAGAAGTATATCTTAATTTTTTCACTTTATGCCAATTTATCTGAAAATTTATTAGATCACATATCTATAAAAAATAAATTAATATCTAAAAGATTACACTAGTCACCCTTGTTTTTACTAAGTTATATATCATGTTATATGCTTTATATCCAACAAAGTGATTAATTTTGTTTTATTACGATAAAGTATATAGGATTATAATAATATTAACTACATATCTCAGGCCTAGACATCATCTTTAATGCATATTTATAAGGATTAATTTTTATAGGACTATTTTCATAAAAAAAAAAACAAAAATTATTTCGTGTATACACGTCTATAAACAGTTAATCGAGCACAAACAAAAAATGCATTTTTCTGATTTATAAATCTTCAAAATTGACATTTTTTTTCTACGTAATTATCATGGGTGGCAGATACAGTAATAATATATGAATATCTTAAAATAAAACAATTGAAATAACAATTGTTCACATTTAAAACTAGTTATTCTAACGAAAATTATTAAAGGAAACAGTACAATATTGGTTTTTGAACTTAATATTAATTAAAAAGTAAATAGTGGATCTGTAATCTAATCAGGCAATGAGAATAAATATGATAATCTACACGGAGATGGCGATAAAAAATTTATAGGCACCGTTCAAAGATTTTATATTTTATTATGAAGTAATGCCACTTTCGGTTATAAAAACTTTTGTATAGGCCTTATGTCAAAAAATCAATATCGCATAAAAGTTAATTGCTAAATTTTATTTCAAAAATGTTCATGGCATTGGAAAATCACCTTCGCTCGAAGAAAACTTAAGGAAAAAAAATCAACAAGAGGAGATTGTCTTATTATTATTAATTGTAATACGAACATCGACAGAAGTAATATTATTTTTATACATTGTAATGTGATTGTCGCAAATGTCTAGAATAATAGACAATACTCAATTTATTTTAATATTTCTTTAGACTTTCTTGAAAAGTAAATTTAGACTAATTTTTCTTTATTTTTTTCCAATTCAAGTAGTTTAACAAACTTAAATTATTCTTATTTCATAATCAAAATTGTTAGAAATATTTCATATATATTTTCAATTTTGATGTAAACATTTTTTATAATTAACACATTTTATAATTCAATTTTTTGCTTCTATCTAGATTTTATTTTGTTATAATTATCATTTTAATAATTACACAAAAATAATGAAAATGAAATAGACAAATAAAAAAACAAAGGCCTCTTTTTATTTTAGTGTATTCTAGTGTTTTTAAACAAAGAAAATAGTATAAAATTCATAAACTGTGATTCGTAAACATTAAGTTATAAATGTTTACGAATCACAATTTACAATACAAATACAAGATGTGCTTTCATTTGTGTTAAAATTTTGTCAATATTGTATTGAAATTTTTAGCTTTATAAAACAATTTCGACAATAATTTAAACTACTGGAAAAAATTTCGCTGATTTTTAAACAAAGAAAAACAAAAACATATATTGATAAGAAAGAAATCATTAATGATATAAAATTTATTACTACAATTTAGTGTTTAGACCCCATATTTTTGAAGTGAAAAAAATGAATATTTAAATTTTCTTCGATTTATTTAAAAAAAAATATAAAGTTACAAAAACATTTAACTTTCATTATAAATGATTAGGAACACACTAACTTTGCTAGGTATTGTACTTGAATCGAGTCTATTTAAATAATTTCTGTGAAGAACACAAAGATTTAAATATTTTTGTGTTCTTCACAGAACACAAAATATTTAAATCGTTTTAATAAATAAAAGTAACAAACAAATAGAAAATTATTTAATATGAATTAATCACAGATAATTTTTGTTTCTGCGAGAATGATGATTAAGAAATTTCAAATGAGAATATTTAAAAAATTCATTTGTAAGAATTTTATAAAATTTATTGTTTTAGTTACAATTTATTAAAAATAATTTAAGACAAAACTATTATCAACTTACATTGTGATTATTTCCATGTGTATAGAAAAATATTTTGAAAAATATCATTATTGAATTCATTATATTTATTCCTATTTTTAGTTATCACGCTCTTTGCTGATAATATTTATTTAAAACAAAATCTGGTAAGAAATAATTCTCGTCAGGGGTTAAACTTGAACTAAGATGTAATGAGAGGAAACATCGTAAGTTAGTCTGTGGGTGGGAGTTGGCATCCTTTTTTTGGGCCTCTTACAAATTATCACTTTGGCGCATATTCTGAAACATCTGAAATATTTAAGGTGTCGTTTAAGTGGGAAAATTTTCTCTATAAATCTTTATCCTTTCTGTAAGACTATTATTTTATTTAATTTTAAATACGTTTAATAAGAAACATTATTATGCTATTCATTTCTTTTGTATTGAATAATAGAATATAAAAATTAGTAAAACTAAACAATTAAGTAATTCTGTTATTTTCTATAATAGTTTCAATTAAAAAATATTTTTATAACCTTTGTAAATTCCTTATAGTTGTAGATTTTCTAGTTTATTAGATTTATGACAATGTCTTTATTATCAGGGAAAATACAAGAAAAACAATAAGTAACAAAAGTAAAGTAGATAAAACAATTTGGTTTCATATATATATATTAAAAACCGAACAATAGTTTTGAATATGAAAAGGAAATTAATCATAAAAATTTATTTCAAGAATTTTAAAGAAAAAAAGAATTATTATATATCTTTTTAATTAAGATATTAAGAAAAATTAGCACTTATTATATTTTTATATATGTTAATGCTAAACCAATTTTAATATTTTGAAAACATTGATCATCTAAAATAATTGTGTACAGTTTGTCATTTTATAGACTTGTAAAATATAATTGCTTGTAATTATAGATAATGGCTGATCTATATAATGGCTAATAGGACTTGAGCTTACGACCCCCAACTTTTAGGGGCCTCAAGGCAAAACATAAAGTATAAAATTGTTAAAAAAGCAGATATCAATATATGAAATTTCGGATATCGATTACCTCAAGCCTAGGGCCCAGAAAGTTAGATCTGCCTTGTATATAAATCTGCATAATGTAGCCTAACCAAGTTTCTTGAACATAACATTCTTATGATTTTAGAACCAAGAAACTTGGATATATTATGTAGGCCTATACAAACAGTTACATTTTACAAAACCTATAAAATGATAAACTATATACAATTATTTTAGATGATCTATGATTTTAAAATAATAAATATTAAATTGGTTTAGCACTGACATGTATATATAAGGTTTTTTTAATTAACATCTTTATAATTCTTGAAATAAATTTATAAACTACTGTACATAAATTTCTTTGTATCATAATTAGAATTATTTATACTTAAAATTTTGACTTGGAAGTAATATAATTTAAATTTCATTTTAAATCAAATAAAATTAGCATTTAATAGTTGTCTTGTAATTTATTCATGTTTGATTAACTATATTAATCTAATTGTTGTGATATTTAGTTTATTTCTACAGCCGAAATAACTCGCACAAATATACGTGAAAAAAATTAAGTTCAAATTAATAAAACTAGAAAAATTCAACAAAAGTCATTTGACTAAGAAGAAATTTTTTTTTAAATTACATTATGGCGTGTAAGATCTTTCAATTCTTATCTTGAATATGATATTCTATGTAATACTTCAATTTGCCAACCATAAATAAATTCTTCGTTATTTTATCTCGAAATACATCGATACTTAACACTGATGATGTGAATAAAATCTTTGGAATTTTATAGCTTCATGCCAACAAGTTACTCGACATAACCTTTCAGACTTATTGATGTGAAATGTTAAGTGGAAGTTAATGATAGTGTAGAGACATTTTCTGAAATTTAATCGCTTTTTCGGGAATTTTAAAAGTTAAAATCGCTTGGATAAATGAAAGTTAATTGTTCGCTTCGAATGTTCGATTAAACCTGCTAATTAGTGATTTTTAATTATAAAATTATATTATTAAAACGTATAGATTAAATTTAATTAAATCACTAATCGTTTACAATGTAATAAAAATAATCGAGAGATTTCAAAATAAATTTGCATCAGAATGTTTTAAAAATATTAAAATTAATCACCGACACTTTAATTAATTTGCGATTAATGTTTAAATTAATAATTAATTTTGATATTTTTTAAATCGTGATCTTGTAAACAAAATTTTAATCATATTTTGTGAACAAAATACTACTAAAATTATTTTATAATATATTAAACATACAAATATTTCAATCGACTAGTTGCAGGAAGTAAATTATAATCTGTTAATTAAAGAGGTTATAATGGTACGTAGATTAGAATCTATGTAATTTTTTTGCTATAGGCATAAAAATGCAAATAAATTCATCGTATAAATTAATAAAATTAAAAATGTATTTATTAATACACAAGCCAACTTAGAAGAATGATAAATAAAATAAAAATACAGGAAAACAAAAAGAAAAGATATTAGTAAATATGATATAACAGAATTAACATGCAAATCACTTTATTAATAAAAAAAATGCAGTGAACGACTTTAAACTGAGCATATACAATGTCTACCTAAGAAAGAATGTGTAGCCAATAATATATAATGTATAACTAAGAATGTGTAGCTTATATAATGGAAGTTTACAAATCGTTACTGATTTGTAAACTTATATTTCCATATTTAATTTTAATATAAACTCGTCATACAACATAAAAACATTTAAATCTGTTTAATAAATAAAAGTAACAAGCAAACAAAAAATTGTCTGATATGAGCTGATCATAGATAAATTTTTTCGTGATAGTCCTTAATGATAATTAAAGAATTTCAAATGAAAATATTTAAAAATTTATTTGTTAGAACTTTACAGAACCTATTGTTTTGGTTACAAGTTATTAAAAACGTGTACATAAAAAAAATTCAACGATTATTCGCTGATTTTTCAACAAAGAAAAATCAGCGAATAATCATTAAATATATCCTTTAACCAAATGAATATATTATATGTTTAGTAAAATCTTAGAAGTATTATATTTGATTTGTGAATAGCATATTTAAATTGACAAATTATGATTTATCACGCATTAAAAATTATCGTTTTTTGTTTTATTTGGGAAAAACATAAAGAAATTAATAAAATTTCTTTAATATAGAAATAAAACAATGCCTAGATCAAGAGGAAGTAGGTCTATTGATATATGAAAATACTTCCTGATATTACTTATTTCTTGTACTCTGCGATCTTCACGTTATCACTCGCATTCTTATCATGCTTCAGTGATAAATTTGCCATAATAAAAGTTGGAATTATGTTTACAGAAGTATGACAAAACATTTTACTTTTACGATTTCGGATTCTTTATAAAGATTTATTTTATATATATATTTTTAATTCGTGATGACATCAATAATAATTCTTAAATGTAAAGTATTAACAATATACATTTAAAATTAATCTGTATTTATCTTTGAAAGTTTCACACGATATGAAATGTTGGTTACATGACTAATTATTATTTAGTTTGTGAGAAAAGACTATAAAATATGCCTTTGTGAATTTAGTGACTGCAAAATTATGGCTTGAAATTTTATCGCATTAAAATAACTCGGATATATTTATTGTTAATTACAATCAGCTTAAGGAAAGTTTGACTGGAGTTAAGTCTACCAAACGATCTCTCAATAATTTATCATCCTGATAACCAGAAAAGTTAAACTCACTTCGATTACAATTAAAGTATAAAATCAGTTAACTGTTAACTTTTAATAATTCAATCTTGAAACATTAATTTATCAATTTAAAATCTAAATTAAAATATTCACTTGTAAATTGATTATTAATTAATTAATTATTATGAGAGTACTTTGACAAACAGTGAGATCAATGATATGTTTCTAATATATTAAAGAAATTATGAAAAAAATAATTGTTAGATTAAATCATGTTCAGTTTTAATAACAATAGGATTATGGGTGAATTAGATATCTAAGAAATTAAATTATTATCAAACAAATTTAAGTTAAAATTATGAAAATAGGTATACATTTTATACCTCCATTTTAATGAATTAAACTGCATTGTATAATAAAATTCAATATTTAATTTGGGAAAAATAGTTAGAAAATATAATTTTATTATATTTTATAGTTTAGAAAGTATAATATAAATTAACTATTTGATCCTGTTGTAGAAAAAATAATCCTTCATTATTATCTAACATGGCAGAACCATGTAGCAGTGAATGATATATAATGCATGCTTATAAAAGTTTTATCTTTATAAATTTCATAAAAGGCTGTTATATGATTAATACTGAAAGTCTAACTCTTTAATATTATAATTTACTCTTCAATAGTCTGCTATAATCTGTTTACATTAAAATATTACTACAGAACCTTTTTGAGTTAAAATTATTTGTGTTTTTAAGAAAAAGTCCTTAAAACTTTAAAATTTTATAAAAATATTTTTATTATTTATATAATTAAATTTCCTTTTTAAAAGTCTTATTTAGGCTTCTATAAGATGTAATATTTATAATATAAAAGTTATTTATGTCTTCATCAAAGAGATTTTAAACGAGAATTATATGAAACAAATTCAAATTCTTCACTGTTATACCAGATTTAATATATGGGTATAGATTTAAAGATATTTTCGCATAGATCGAACTGATTTGCATAGATTTACTTAACATTGAATGGAAAAATATTGACATTCAAACTGTATACAGTTAACATATCTGACGAATACATAAATATTTTATGATGCACTCGACTTTCATATAACTTAAAGTAGAATTATTTAAATCATAACTGTTTTCGGAGGATTGAATATTATTTATTTTATTGAATATGGTTACATGAATATATAAATTAAATATTAATATAAAGATATATAATTTTATTTAAAATAATTATTTTATATGAAAGAAATTTATTTGAAAACAAAATTATTGCTTTAATTACAAAAAAATTAAAAATATGATTTAAAAATCTAGGTCTATTCGTAGCAAAAATATAAAATAAAACAAAAAGATTCTTTTTCTTGGATTGTTATTTTGATAATTAAAATAGATGAATGAATACAAGGCAAATTAAAGATATGGAACTATAAAAGTGCAAATATACTACATAGAATATACAAATTATTTAAAAAATTCAAATGAAACATATAAAACAATGGGAATTTCGCTTTAATATTTATAAAAACTGATTTCTTTTCGTGATTTGCTTTGTGATTTTTATAATTTCGAGATAATTTTTATTTTATTTTTATAATTAAGACCGACTGCAATTACTTTTGTAATATATTTTACTGTATTTTATTTTTTATTTATATTTTAATTTTCAGTTTTGAATTTTTCAATAGTCATAATTTATGCAAATAGATTATCATATTTTTCATTTAATTATGATTTTATATATTGTCTTGATCAGATTTGTAATACACTATTTTGTTCAGTCATATGTCTTTTTTTTTACTTACCTTGATGTAAATTAGTCATAATAACAGACAGTTTTAAATATATAATTCAAATCTCTAACGAATTATTTCTTTTACCTGTTAATTTTGAGAATCATATTTGATCGAATTATTAAATGGCGACCTTCAAAACCGTAAAATGTTAATATTTCTGAAATTATTTGTTTCATGGGAATGATCTTAAAGTCATTTTAAAGAAATTAAAATATATTTTACAAAAATATTTTATGCAATTATAAACACTCTGTTAAACCATGGGTGGCGAACTTATGCATGCTGGAAAATTTTTTGGGCATGTAAAATTTGGAATTGATATAGAGTAAACGCTCAATAATCAGGGATTTGATTATTCAGAGTGAGGATTATCGATGTTTTATCTTCGATGCTATATCTGAAAGATTTTTAAGCGCCCCACATTCGTTTATTTATCTTAAATAATTGGTGATCAAAAAATTACAAATTAAATTTAAAAATTACAAATATTGCAAATAATTTCTTGCTGCAAATAAACAAATTTTTTTGTTTTCATTTTCAATAAATCATAGAGCATTTGAATATATGAAGATATGCAATTTATTTATTTTTTAATATAAATTCATATTGTCCATAATTCCGATTTTTTTGAATATTTGCGGATTATCCAGGGGAATTAATTTTCTGACTAATCCATTAATCGGATTTACTGTATTGCTTAAAATTCGGATCGGCACCCAAGAGAGAGTTTATTTACAAAAATTTTGCCAATTTTTGTACCTACTCTTAAAAATATTAGGAAAAATCTCAATTCAGATGTTTACAATTTAAAATTTGAATGTATAAACATTGCATATAATTCAAATTTTACACCATCATTAATTTTTTATTGAAACTATATCGTTACTAATTTTGAAATCTACATGTAGTCTTTTTGCAAGATGGCAGCAATCCGAAATTTTTAAAATTTTATATTTTCAACATATTTCCCATGTATACTATGAAAAATATTAAATTCATTTGAAAGAAGTTTTGTTATGGCTCTAAAGTTATTTTTATCGAAGGATTTATTTTTTATATATTGTATGTATTATAATACTTTCAATAACATCATTAAATTCAATTTATCTGAAGAAAAACGTAACAATGTTTCTTTTTTTTTTAAATAATATTTTTGACAATTTAGCTTTTGAGCAAAATTATCATACTATTTTTAGATAGATCAAAATCGAGAAAAATAAATATGATTAGCTGATTCTTTTAATATCTAAATTTGATATTTTCAAAGGCATTGAATTATAGTTTTAAATTTTACTTAAAAATATGAAATTCTCTAAAAAATTTCAAAGATTTTTCTTAATTACAACTTTAATTTTTATGGTATAAGTATATTTTTATGAAAATATACATAAATTATATACATTGTCGAAATATAATATATATAACTTATAAACTTTCAAAATTAACAGGGAAATTAAACTTATAGAATTTTATAAATTTAATAAAAATAAATTTTATGAAGATCATAAAATTTATTTCTAAATTTTAATTTTTAAATAATTTTTATTTTGTGGTATATAGAGTTTTACAGATCATTTTTCGAAAAAAATTTCCTTCCATTTATCATTTTGATATTTTAAAGCCTGTTTTGTTTTGGAGAAAATGTTAATTTTCTTTAGTATAATTATTGTAATTCTTAAAATACGCAAGAAATAATAATAAATTAAAATAAAGTATATCTTATAATGAATTGGTCAAAGATAATTATATTTATGATTTTATACGTTATTCTTCCTGCCCTTTGAAGATCTTATAATTTTCAAACTTACGGAAGTGATTATATAGAACAGGGTTAAGATTTATGATGTCATATTTTTTTCTGGAGGAATCCATGAAAAAAAAAATACTTTGAAAGTAGAAATTGGAATATTGAAAAGTTCAAATCACAGCAGGTCCCATTCCCTTTGGCAACAATATTTATCATCGAATCTTCACGTCCATGCTCTTTTATAATTGTTTCTATTAAAACTCTCTATCAACAAAATGCAATGTATCATCTATTCGATGATTTAATTGTACAATTTATTCGCAAATAATTATTTTATGAACTATATTTATGCTTTAAATCTTTAAACTTATTAATACCAAATCAAGAAATAAGTTTTATGCAATTTAATGAAACTGTAATTATAATTTTTATACTGTACCATTCATACTTGATTATAAATAATTGATTAAAATTCCAATTTAGTTATTCTTCTTTATAAAAAATCAAATTTTACAAGCTAACTTCGTAGTATGCAGCTGAAGAATGCAAAATTTATGAATGTCTAGAACATAATGTTTTTATTATTTGCTAAAAATATTTTGAGAATAAGAGATAAAAATTAAATTGAAGTGCTTCTAAATTTTGATAGCCAATAACTATGAACTGTCATTTTTTAGGAAAAATATATAAACAAAATGATGAAAATTAGAATTACAAATGAGTAAAAGTAGCAGCAAAAAATAATTAGGAATTAAAAAAAATATGATTAATCCATTCAATTTAAAGATTTTTATATATAGTACAAGATATAATATTTTTATAGTTATAGAATATATAGAATGATTCATTAATAAATGAGATAATTTTAGAAATATATAAATATGGTTAATCAGAAAAAAAAATTTATCTTCTAAGAAAAGAAATTAAATATAATTGAAATTTTGATAAGTTTATCTGTATTCAACCGATTGGTTTTTCTCTTCAAAACACTCTTATAAAATATATTTAATATAGCGTGTAAGTTTATTATAAAAATAAAAATTAATCATAAATTTCCAATTTTTTAATGCAATTTTTATTTTTAAAAAATAAATTTGATATTTTTCTAATTTTCAAAAAAATAAATTAACAATATTTCTATCATTTTCCACGCTTCCAGCCAATCAATGAACACAAATTCAAATTTAATTTTATTATGCATTTTTAATAAGTAATATTAGGATTTCAATAGTGTTCATTAGTATAAGAAGTAATATTTCACTATGTTTTCGTTTAATTTAATCTTGAACAAACCTATCAATCCTCAAAATTATTTCATTTATGAACAAGGCTGGTTTCAATTATGTATATTAAATATTTAACCTATATATATATCAATTTTTCATTATCTGATTTTCTAATCATTCTATTGTATCATGAACAATAGACGCCTGTAAAAAAAAAAAAAGACTTTTTGAATGTAATCGATATAAAGTACTAATTTAATCGGAAAAAATAAATGTTTTTTTGGAAAACTGGATTTGCATAATTTTTTCAGATTTTTAAAAATCAAAACCATTATTTTGAAATGGTTTTGATTAAGAAAACCATTTCAAAATAAAAGTTTTTATTTTACTATTAATAAATATTAAGAGTATTATATATATATAAATTTCCAACTTTTTAGTACAATTTCTATATTTTTAAAAAACAAATTTTATATTTTTCTAATTTTCAGAAAGATGAACTATTAACTATTATTTACAAAAATTTCGATAATTATTTACAAATATTTAATCAATTCATTTTATACAAACTGTGAAATATATTACTTATTATTTAAAATTATGTTGAATGTTTAATTAACAAATGAGTTTTTATAAAAAAAACACGCATAAATTTTAATCGGTTAATATAAGTAGAAATATTAATTATTAATTAGGTTAGTGCGCTTTAAATTCAATATAATAAAAAAATACTCAACATCAGTAAAAACAGTACATCTTGATTAAACAAAATTACGAAACTAGTTAAACGATCTAGTTTAGATTCATTTTTGGTTACAGAATTCTTTCAATTTATTTTAATTGGATAAATTAAAAAACGAAATATAGGACGATAATGAATATTCAATACAGTAGCTTAACAATTTAAGCTGATACAATATTATCTAAACATTAAAAAAAATTAACGATTAATGACTATTAAATCGCTAGTTAAATGATTGATTTACAGATAGAACGAATCGTCTTCTAATCAATGTAAATAAGAAAAAATATCTGGTCCATTTTGCTGTTTTTTGAGACAATACTAATGATGAAGATACTAACCATATATTATTCAAATTTTTAAGTTCAAAAAATGGTCGGAATATAAATTATATCCTACTTTTAAACAAGGAAACACAACTATACTCAAATTTTTTTTTTTTTTTTTTTTTTAGCAGTACCTTTTGATTTAAACTAATGAAAACAATATTAAGTAAAATAAATAAATCAATAATCCTTTCAAATATTATTTTATTCTATTTTTATATCTGTGGCATTTGTAAACTTCACTATTTACATTTTAGAAACATATTACAATATTTTCATTTTTCGTCATTCTGAATGGCATTCTTGAGATTATACTATCTAGAGATTTTATAAAAAAAAATTATAAGGCTAGACTGATAAATTTTTTAAAGTTCAAAAACTCCTCGAAACCCATGAAAAAAATTTTTTAAAACTTTAAATTTCTTGGCATCTATATCATAAAAATGAAATAAATTTTTAAAATATTTTTGAGATTTTTGAAATAATATGATTCGGTAGTCGATTCATCAATTTTGATGAAATAATCGAATAAAATTTTATCTTATTGAATAACAGAATGTAATCACCAAAATTCGTTCTAAAATTTCATTGGCGAGACGACTTTCGTCTACTGTATTTGATTTTCGTTCTGCTGAACGATGGTTCTTCATAAATTTTTTATTTAGAGTTTCTACCTACCTATTTCTTTTATTTGTTGATGTTTTTGTTGAATAAACTGAGTAATGATGAATCTTTAAATAACAGACTCTATATCTGTAATAATTGATAACTCAAGACTGTGTAGATATCTTACAGAGATCGCGACTCTTTTCTAAGACGCGACGAAATAATGCGATATCGCTGGCGATGAAATTGTCGCGAGACCAAGCCTTCTGTATATACGAAATGGACGAATACGGCAAAAGTCGCGATCACTTTCTATAATTTTTTTCTTGAATAAAGTATATCTTCAGGATTTTAATTATTTCAATTATATTTATAATATTAAACAATCTGTTTATATTTTTGACTTTATCTTAATAATAATGTTCCGTAATAAGGGAGAAAATAATTATTAATATAGTTAACTCATAAAAAAAAGTTATACACATTTTTAAGTGACGAAATGTAATAAATTCTATTTAATTATGTATTAATTTAATATCAAAAATTAAAATATTTAAATTACTTGTGTAAAAAATAATTTTTCCAATTACGAAATTATGTTATCGAAATTCTTTTAAGAATTTTTAATGTTATTATAGTAAAAATTATAGTTAAATTTTTATTATTAAATCTGAATATGGATTTATAACTTCAAAACATTCTAAAATTATTTTATACCAAACTTTTTTTTTTTTTTTGATTTGATTGAATGCATTTTTATATTCACGGTTTAACAAACAATCAATTAATTTAGTATAAATTATTTACAGTATATAATTTACGCACCATACATAAATTGTTAATAATAAAATTGTTTCGTGTTCATAAAACAAAATCGAGAAATTTTTACACTTCTCAAGATTTTTCTCATCATTTCTTACTTTATATCACTATTGAAGTTGCATAATCTCATAGTTTCTTTATAATTCTTCACTAGGAAACGTTCGCTTTTACATAATCTATTAGATAATGTTATTATTGATGAGAATATTTATCTCTTCATCCATAGATGGCGCTTTCTTCTTAAAAAAAATTTAATTTTTTTAAATATTAAAAGTTTTATTAATTAGTATATTTTCTAATTATTTTTGAAACAAATTTAAGAATTTACAATAATATAAGTTTAACACTTCGACTGAGTAATCTAACTGTTTAATTTAACTATTTTAATATCGAAGACAGACATATTATTAAATATTTTTTAATCGGAAATTTTTAATGAATTGTTAGTTTGATAAAACATTTAATAAATAATTCATATCGAAAGTATCGTATTTAATAGTTTTTATATAAATTATTTGATAAATATTTCAAATAAAAAATTTATATTTATTTAGAAACAACTGTAAATAATTAATTTATAAAGATGATATTTCTGTGCAATATCATCTTTATAAATTAATTATTTACAGTTGTTTCTAAATAAATATAAATTTTTAGAATTTAAATATTTAACAAATAGAATTGTTTATTTAAATTATAAATTAAAAAGAAAATCTAAGTAATTTTCTATTCTGAGACATTGTATACAAACGTTTCTCATATAAAGTTATCAAATTTCCATTTTTTGGAAATAAAAAATATTTAATAATTAAATATTATTTTGATATCAGTGTAATTTGTTTCATTTTTATAACAATTTAAAGAAATTATTTCGAATGTTCTAAAACGAACAAAAATTTAAGATTAAACGAAACTACACACAGGTCAACTTTTATTAAAATCCGCTCACAGATACAAACGTGTTTCTTAACATTCACCAGACACAGATTCTGTGTTTTTTTTTTTTTTTTTTTATCGTTCTTTTTTACTGTTACTTTTTAATATTTTTGTTTGTACACTTAACTGACCAAACAACTGAACTGTACATTTTCACCAGAAGGCTTGCAATATGCGGAATCCACAGAAAAACAATAACGCACAAAAACAAAACAGTGTATGGCTACCAGACCATCACTAGTCCACTATCATAGCACTTGGCCCAAACTTGAGACTATCCTTCTCAAATATTGCTTATTAAGGATTTTCAATAATAAGGCTCTGACTTGTTCAAAAACATATATATATATATTTTTTACAAAATTTATGCTGCTAAACAGTTTGAATAAGAATGAATTGTCTTACATACATATATATAATTACGTTTAAGAAACATTCAACAAGCTTTTTTTGTCCTACAAGACTAAACATAATTAATAACTTTTTAATGCAAAATAAGTTTAACAATGGATGAATTTCTTCTCTTTAGTGATGTACACAATAAGCATATTTAATGTAGACATCTTGTTAAATTCTTATTTAAAAAAAATACTAACGATTTTCCATCTGATTTTTGATAAAAAATATTACATTTTTACAGTTGCTGCTTAAGAATATATCCTTCAACCAAGTGAGTACATTTAAAAATTATAATAATAATATATATATATAATTTTATCTGTATTTTATACATATAAATTTAAAACAGGAGAGACTGTATTTCAAAAGCCATATTATCTGTGTTTTAAATAATTAGCATAATCATATGACAGTTTGAAGACTGCTTGTTTAAATATAAATAATAATTTAAAAAAACAATGCCAATTTTCTTCGAAATATTTAGATTATTCTAAAAATTCCTATTGTTTAAAAAACATAACTGAAAATTTTTAATTAACATAGCTTTTCATATAACATTTCACTACATAAATTTAACTTTTTAGCCTATACAAAGTTTTGTTTTGACTGTGCCACAAATATAGCAGAAAAGACAGTTATTTGCTCTTCTTTTATTTTAAAACTGATTTTTTCTTGTTAAAATAAACATTTTTTTTTTTTTCACTTCAGTTGTAATGACTTCTATTTACACACATTAGAGATTCTTTTATATGTCTATCAGTCAATTGAAAGAAAGAAAAAAAAAATTCAATGGTCAGGTACCAGTTATTGAAAAGTATTTCCTTGGACTTATGGATGTTAATTTTCAATACTGTTGCTTGATAAACGTACTTCTTCTTCTTTACCCAATAACAGCAATTAAAGTAACCCTATATTATGCATATATGGATTTTTTTTCGCGATGTGGAAATACTACAACAATGGTATATAAATATATTTGCTTGATGACAGATGTTACCGTTTTGAAATTTTGAACTCTTTGGTATTTCTTATTCTTATTTTTTTTTTAAAGAAGCTATACAATTGGCAGCAATATTAGTGACTAATATTTAAATGAACTCGTTCAAAATGAGGTATATATATATTTTTTTTTTAATAAAAATCAAGCCAATAGTTTCAAATCCAATGAAAAAATGTTTATATGTTGAATTATTAGTAAAATGGGAGTTAAAACATCTGTATAGTAATTCATATTTTGTTCTAGATTCAGAATTATTTAAACTTTCTGAAAGAGAAATTTTCTATGCCAAAGATTACCTTGATCAATTTAGGTAATTTTTCCTTATTATCATCATATATTGGAAACAGTTTACATATAATAATTTCTATATGTTAATTATGAAGATTTGTAAATACATTTTTGCCAAAATTAATTAATTTATTTATTGATTGGGAATTTTAAATTTGTAAGTATTTAATCAGTATTCATTTCGAAAATCATTTTTAAATCAAACATAAAAAGAAACTGAGTTTTGAGGATCAATCTGGCCATATTTTTTTTTTTACAAATTGTCTGAGATTATTAGACTAATGATGATAATAATAGTAATTATAATAATAATCTCCAATGACAGTTAACATGCGATTCGAAAACCAATTGCAGTCCACATATTACTAATTTTTATGGGTCCAAGTGTACAAATTAGTGAAGGGAGACTTTGGCAATATGGACAAAACGACAAAACACAAAACTTCACAATTCCGTTCTAAATTTACTATCTCTTTTTTTATGGTCATAAAGATCGATGGTACGATCTTTAATCAATAATACACAACATGTAATTTGCATGTATACTGTTCACCGGATTAATTACTGTTCTCAATAGAATTTCATACTTATTCGTTGACCCAAGAAATCTTTCTTCGTTTCCACAACTTTCTAGATGCATGTGCTGTGTTTTTTTTAAATTTAATTATTATTATTATTATTATTTTTCGTTTTAATATTTCTCTGAGGTTTTTGTTACGTACAGTAGTTACTCTGCACTTTAATAGTTTTGCATACACACATACAGTATATAATATAATTGTCTCTCTCTCTTTCTGGACAGCGTAGTTTGCCATATAGTGACAATACGTATTTGTCACTTAGCATTAGTTGCTTGACCTGATCCCGTGTTATGATTATTCTGATTATTTTCAGAATTTCTTTGAGAACTTTTCTTGCTTTTCATCCTCCTATTTTGAAACCAAATCTTAACTTGCCTTTCGGTGAGATTAAGATTACGTGCCAGTTCCCAACGCTTTTGTTTTGAAACATATGCGTTGAACAGGAACTCCTTTTCAAGTTCTAATGTCTGGAACTTGGAGTAGGGTTTGCGTTTCTTTCTCACTGTCACATTACCCGTCCATTCCAGTGGATTAGTTGTCACTGAATCGGATGCTGCAATTATAAATTACGGTAAATTAATATTTTTACATTATTATTATTATTATTTAATCAAAACTTCTTAAGAATTAATTATTAATCATTATGAACCGGTAGCTAACACGCTTATAAAGACGAAATCATCACGTATCGCATATTTATAAATTTAAATTTATATTATATTCGATGAAATATCTAATTTTATAGTATTTAAGTGACACGTTTTACATTTTTGCTTTATTGTTTCATTTTTATAATTTTCCATAGTCAGATGACACATCAAAAACCTTTTGAATATAATCAAAATGACACGTCCTATTTTATATAATATGTATGATTGAAAATATGTATAATTTGTATCCGTATGATGGCCTACATAGATCATCATCATAAAGATGATTTACAATTAATTACACATCTTCCAAATATTATAAATAGCAAAAGTATACATATATAAATTTGATATTATTAACTTAGAATGTTATTCTAATATTATCTGAATTATACATGAAGGTACGAAACACAGTTTTTAAAATTTGCATATTAAAAATATGCAAGTTAATATTGTAGCTGCTAAATATACTTCGATTGTTACAAATACTGTTAAAAATTAAAATTCTTGTATTAGCTAAAGCTAAAAATATTTAAGTCTATGTCTTAGCCACATCTATGTCTCTCCAATCAAATCCTATCATCTATGTCTCTCCAATCAAATCCTATCATCTATGTCTATTAATATCAATGTTAGTGTGATTATTTTTTCGGACATTTTTTCACTAGTTTGCATGCTAATACATAACTGCAGCTAAAACATAGATTTAAGTACTCTAGATATATTATAAATTTAAAAACATCATAAATAAAGATATAGTTATAATATATTCATTAAAAAAAATAAAAATATTTTCATTATTTAGATCGAGCGATAAATGAAAATTATTTTTTGCTTAATTGCTTAAAATACTAAGTTAATATATAATAATCCCTATATTAAATATTCAGTAGTATATCTTTATGTGTTCATTAATAGTATATGTTCGTTAATAGTAGTATGTACAATATGTTAATTATGTTTAACATATTATACAAACAATAAAATTATAGAATTGATTCAACTAATAAGTTATAAATTAATGCCATTTACGACTTGTCAAACTTGTTGGAACTGTATAATTTTTATAATTAAACAATAATTAAATATAATTTAAATAACTTAATTTTTTAAAAAATTGACAATATGTATATATACAATATTTCTTCACGTATATTATTATTATTATTATTATTATTATTTTTAATGGCAATTTTCAGATAGGAAGCTTTCATTACGCAATAATATTTAACTCACGAGATTGAAAATTAAACTTGACCGATATATGAATAATAAAATATATAAATTAATGTAAATTCTCTATTCTGGTTAATTTGTGTCATATTTATATATTTAATCGATCGGATAATAATCCTAATCGATGATTTAAAGATAACTTTTATGTACTTTAATTAATAACTTCGTGTCCTAGACTTTTATTAATAGACAAATACAGAAATCATTAATTTCATCGAAAATATTCAGATACAATATTTAAAACGTGAAACAGAAATAGGTAAGAAAGTCGAAGATTTCGTGACTTAAGTTAACGATCGAAAGTCATAAAAATTTTAAATATGATACAATAAACGTGTTTCTATGCAGTTCATATAAAACAAATGGAATGCTTTGCCTATCCTGTCGTCACAACTGAGACATGATTTGAAGATTTTTGAAGGTCATTTAATACTGGATACTTTCAATCGTCACTAAAACTAATCATTTTAAGCAATTTTTTTTTATTATAATTAATTGTCATATTGAATTTTTATTTAATATGTATTAATACTCCCATAAATAATTTATACGATTAATATGTCTACATAAATATTTTAAGTGATTTAAATCGTGTTAAAAATGATATTATTAATGTTATCAAAGGTCTCATAAATTTTCATTATACGAGAGATATAGAATAAATTAAATATATTATTGTTATCGAACTATTCGATAGTACCGATGTGATAATCGAAATTTATATAACTTAATCGAAAGTTTTAAATTCGATTTTTTATTATTGCATTTATATATATAATTTCTAATAAAATTTAATAATTATTGACAGATTAATTAGAAACTTGTTATTATATATATATATACATCTTTAATTTTCCATTAATCTAAGAATTAGAATAAATATGTTAATAAAACTTTCTTTAGTGACATTAACGAAAGCGAATGACAAACATCTGATGAACATTTCTATAAATCGAGTGTACATCATATTTAAAATATGTTTGCCGTTTCAAATTCTATTGATAGACTAACGAAATTATTGATATTAAATTTCCTATACATTATTATAATTTTATTCGCACGTATATGATAATGCGAATGTTAAAAAGGTGATAAAATATAATAGGCCTATAAAAAATTGCATTTAAATGTTTTATTGATAAATTATGTAGTACTATTATCACATAATAAAAATATATTATGATGTTTTCAGTAAAGAAAACATTTTAAGTGCATTTTTCTTCGTACATTAATGCTTGCACTCCGATTTTAAAACGAATTTTTATAAAGTTACTTGTTAGATATGAACAGCAATTTATTAATAATTACTCCAAATTAATCTTGTTTTAATGTTTGTATTTGCGTTGTAATCTTAACATTTAATAATTTTATAGACTGTTAAAATTAATAAAATAATAATATTTATCGATAAAATGAATTTAAATAACAGGCCTATATGATTTAATCGATAAACGTTGATCTAATGTAAAATATAAATTATTATAATTTTTAGCCTTTATAGATATAAAAAAAATTTTAATAATATTTTAGATATAATATATTATTATTATTAAATCTTAAAATTTTAAATGTTATAATATTTAAAGTTAGTTAGTTTGTAGTTTTATATATGAACTGACAGCGGCATTCAAGGTTTTAAAACAGGTTCCGTTGATGTGTGATTTGAATAATTTAAAAGTTGATAAATAGATTAAAATATTCTTAACGACAAAAATCACTACATAAAAATTCTGTTTTATTTTTTATCCGTTTTACTATTTGTGTATTGAAGCATAACTTCTAATCATGAATTAGTTGAGATTAACTGTAGTAATATCGCAATTAATAACTCTTTTTAATATATAAAATTTGATGATTCTTCCTGATTTAAATAGGAAAAATCATCATAATTATTATTTTTTTTATAGGAAATAATAATGTAATTCTAATTTTCAATAAAATAAGCAAATTTTTGATTGCATAAAACATTTAATGAGCTATTAATATAATGTATGTTTTGCGAACGGTTAATGTAGCTTTTTCATTTAAAAAATGATATTTTTTTTTTAGTATTTAAGAATACTAGAAATCAGCTATTTAATTATAAATATTAAAATTATATAATTTAAAGAAAAAATTAAAAAAATCGTATGAATACAACATAAATTTCTCTCTATTAATATATCATAATGTAAGCAAGTAGTCTCTAAATTCATAAAATATTTTAAAAAATAAAAAATAATTATTAGAATAATCTGATTTAATTTTTATAAATATATCGATTAGAATTTTTAAATTATTTACGTAAGAAAAACAAGAAAGCATTAAAATAATTGAAGTAAATGCGCGTTGATAATTTAATACAATTAAAATAAGATATATCACGCGTGCTGTAATAAAATTAAATTGAATAAACATGTTATATTTAACAATAAAAATCCTTCAGTCTAATTTAATGCTCACTTTCTATCAATTGTTTAAAATTAATTTGATGCAATGTTAACATAATATGTATATTTTTTCTGTTTAACACAGTTAAATTATTTTTATTTTAACAGCGACAGCAATAAAATAAATACGTGAAAGCATTAATAATATTAATATTAATGCTGATAATTTTCTATAAAAAACAAACAATTATATGCGAAGAAACTAAAATAATTTTTAAATTGGAAAATATTAAAAAATACAATATATTCATCTTAAACGAATGTGCATAAATTTGTCACGAAAATTTTAAAAATTATTATATTCTTTTATATAATACTATTCAGCAAAATTAAATTTTTAATATTTAATGAAAATTATGCAAAATAGATTTTATTTAATTTTTGATGATTTAATTATGAAGTTACAAATAAATTTTATTCTATAAATTACTTCATTAATTAAATGTTATTCATTAAATTTATAAAAAATAATTAAGTTTAGGTTTCCTAAAAATATTAAAAATAATATGATTAATTTATAAAATTTTCTGAAACAAATTTTCATTTAATATTATTAAATTCGCTACGATTATGTGTTTACAATTGCAGACATTTTTGGATCTTGAATTTCAGATATATCTGTTTGGAAAACCTGATCCAAAATATCTTCTATGAACTACAGAAGGTTGTTTGGATCAAAACAGAGAAGATTTTTTAATTGGCATCCCAAAAAATCGCTTTCGTTTAACCTTCTTACGGTATTAATTTCATTTATGCATACGCTATAGTTCGTCATATGTTAATTATATAATTATGTTTAGATTTACTAGTTATCCTTACATCCTAGCAAAAATTTAGATTTACGTAAATAATTTGCATAATTTTTATTCTGCATTTTTCCTTATAAATATAAAATATTTTTAATAACTTATTCTCGTATATAAGCCGAAATTTGAGAAGTTTTTATGCGGTTATATTGTGATGTCGGTCTACAAATTTACTAAAATACCTAACTAAATCTGGATCAACACGGCCTATTTAAAATTCGCTTTTTTTTGGAATGTATCCATAGGAAAAGAATTGATTGTTTAGATCGTATAAAATTTTAGCGGACACTACGTTTCCGAAACAAACGTGATGTTTCCACATTGATTCTCATATCACGAAACGATTACGTATTCACAAATAACAAGAACCGTTACCAGACCAGCTTTATCGATTCGATTTAATTAGGTATCAACTCAAGCTGGTGACGTGGTTCTGTAAAAGCACTCTGACCTAAAGAGTGTCAGAAATCCGGAATGGTTTGATTATAGATAACTTATGTTGCATTATTTTTTTCTTCCAGTTTCTTTCGCTATATTATAAGGTTAAAATTTCGATACCGAATCTATTGAATTTTTAAAAAAATATAATTAAGAAAAATTCGAAAATAAGATTTTGATCTCAAAAAGCGATTTTTACAAAATAACTTAAAATTTTTTTCAGATATTAGATATTTAATTACGGAATTAATGCGAATTTAAACTGAATATCCTGCATAAATATGGATAAATTTCATAAAAATAAATCCTCTCTTGAACGTCTTATTGCTATATACACGAATTAAAGCTTAAAATAAAATTAGCAGCATAAAAATGATCTTAAAAAATTAATTAAATTTGTTTTTTGTCACGTCTAGACTAAAGCAATTCGTCCAATAGTAAAGCAACCATTCGAAATAGGTTATTCCTATCATGAATAGTACTCATATCTCTCTTTGTACATGTGATATTCATATATAGCAATTTATCCAAATAATTAGGATGGTAGCGCATGCGAATTTGCATAATTTTATTATTAAATTATTTTAATTATTATATACATACGGTTTAATTAGATATATCAGGTGCATGGTGTTACGTACGGGAACCGATTAACTTAAAATTTATGAATATGGTTTGCGCAATTAATTAAAAAACTGTAAAAATAAAATATAAATTCTCAGTTTAAAGATATTCAAAGGCAAATTTTGTAACTATTTATTTTTTTAAGAATATTTATACGTTTGTTTGATGTTAACACTTACGCAATATCGTATTCATGTTGTATAAGCTTACAAATAAATCCAATATAAGTGGAATTTACTATAAATCTAGAAGTTAAACAACATAATTGATCGTAGAGCACATAAATTAATTTATGCTTTACTTATTACATTAAATCTGCATGTGACTAATAACGGAGAGATTTAATATACTATTCTAATCTTAATTAAGCAAGATTAAATATAATTTAATTTGTTATTTCATATTTAAATATCAAATTTTATATAATTATTATTATTGTTTTATTTATTTAAACTTATAAGAATAAATTTTGTAAATAATTAAATATATATATTTACAGTTGTAATATGTATATGATACATTAAAATTGTAAATAATTTTAAAAAAATATTTTAAAAAGTTTTATTAATAATAAAATTAAAATTAATTATAAATTTTGGCAATTATTTATTTTTATTAGAATAAGAATAAATAATTTTTAAATGAAAATTAGATTAATGATATTCCCTATAAATCAATGAACTATTCCTTTTGCATATATAATAAATCGAAAAGCCATAAAGTTGCATAATCCATCAGGTTTTCTCTTGTTCGTAATGATTATGTAAGAGATTTTTATTCATGTTAACAGTGGACCCAGCCTTAAAATATTATGTGTGCGAAAATGTTTGATATCGAATGCTGTCAGCATAATAATTTCCCCTCTCAATTGAACCATTAAAATAGTTTAAGTGTTCATATTACGGTATTTAAGTGTTAAAGACATTATTATTCTTAAATGGACAATTTATTGTTAATAAAACTGCTGTCATTTGAGATTTATTTGTTTTGTTTTATTGTTATTCTTGTCAGATAGGTTTAAATGGCACATTAAGAACATCGTATTTATAATAATCTTGCTTCATTAAATAGTTATATACGTTCTTTATAGCTACCGGAATTGTTGAAAGGTGTAAAATCTTCTTCATAATTTGCCTGGATCAAAACTGGTAGAAAACGTAACGAAATGGCGCAAAATTTTATATCAGCGTATTTAAATTTGTAATTATTTTAATGTGTAAAGCTAGAAATGTTTTCTGTTCGATAGATTCGTCTTCTAATCTGCGACGAAAAATAGGTTAAACAATGTTTTAGTTCTAGATATAATACGAGAACAAAAAAATGATAAAACATCCTTACAGCTTGTTTAAGCCGTATTATCTATCAGATGTATTAAGATTTAAATTGTTTTAAGATATATTTCATAATAAAATTTGTCATCTTCATTTTTACAGTCTTAAATACGACAGATCTTTCCTTGTTTTTCTTGTCCTTGTTAACTCATGTTGGAAATTTTTCAAGGCCACGGTTTGACTATATACGTGTTGTAGACAATAGAAGAGAAGTTTTTCCTTTTTGTTTTCTTTGAAAATTTTAAACTAATTTAAATGCAAATTTTTATTTTTAGAGGGAAGTGAAATAGGTTAATGGAATAGAGTATTTCGGAACGATTTGAAATTCTTGCTTTTTTCCCCTTCTTCTTTTTTTATTTGTATGTTGTGTTAGTTTTCACTCAAAAATCTCTTGATATTTTGCCAAAAAACTAATTGTAGATCAACTGTAATTAGTCCAGTCTAAAAGCACTGATCGAATATATCGAGATTATTTTCTTAATTACGAGAGTAATCGATTATTTTCTAGCGAATATCACATGATTATCATAAATTATGTTAATAGAAATAATAAATTTTAAACACATTAAAGCATATTTTATAATAATATTATTTATGAATTATTAATCTATATTTTTATATTATTATTTAAAATATTTTAAATTATAGTTTTCGGATATATTTACTGATATTTATCTCTGCAATCTGGTAGCAAATGCCAAAGGCCTTATTAATACAAACCGCTTTTTTTTTATTGCCACATTGAAATAAATATAATTAAAAACTGGAATCATTCTCACAATTTTACTATTGTTGTACGTCTAAATTATAAAGAATTCAAGCATTAAATAAGTCTAGAAATCACTGCAGCAAAAAACGCTTGGCCTGTTTGCAAATCACGGTCTGTGAGAAAATCGAGTGAAACATTTTAACTAATTTCTATTCCTGTGACCATTATAAATCAATCATGACTAAACTATGCGGTATTTTTTGTTTAACTATATAAGGTTATTAAGATATTTTAAACAACCAATCTTGTGTATCGGAGCACTTCATCAGATTGTTGAATCCTAACCCGTCTTGCATGTAAAATTGCCTACTGTGTTCATGTTCGGCAAAAAGTCTTTTAATCTTTGTCCTTTTTATTATATGCATATAATGGTACACTTGCGAAAATAAGAATGGCATCTAAGAATACAGAATAAAAACCGCCAATCTAGACAATACTTGTTGTACTGACCGCGTATCTAATTAGTATTCGTAGACCGGACCATATCCGGACTCGCTACTACAGCCAATTGGTCTGGGAAAAGGGGCTGTCAAGCATCAGGGTATCCTGTCTCTCACCTGCAGGGTCTACAAAGGTGCGTTTCCGTCTGATCCTGTTTTTCCCCAATAGTAGGGGGTTGTAAAGCTGCCTAGTTTCGTTTCCTCCCCTGAGGTGGAGATTTTATGAGTTGCGGAAGACAGGCTCGCTAACTTCACGCAACTGTCACGATTTTTAACCGAATAGTAAGATATTATCCAATGAACATATACGTACTTCGTATGACACCTGGTGGAATAATATCCTTTACATGCTTTATCCGTAAAAAACAAAAAAATATAAAATAAATTTCCTGAATTAGGCTAACTGTTAGTGGGTGACGAAAATTGCATTCTGAATGAGGAATTGGTGACGTTCTACATCCGATTTGAAGAATGCAAACCGAATCTAAACGATTTTTAACTAACTAAAATATAATTTCGGTATAAAATCTACCATCAATCATTTATAAAATCTGTATAGTCAACAAAAAAAAAAATCGAAAAATGTTCAAAGAAAACCGTTGAAACGCATAAATCCGCACGAAAATTCTCTCACAACATTCGATGTTTAAAAGCTATCTATTGCTCTTTTATTTGTTTAAAATATGCATAATATAATTCATCTTGTTGAATATAAAAACTTTACGATTAAAATTCGAAAAATTTTATATAAAAATTAACAAAAATGCTAACAAAACTGGAATGCGTTATGATTATCGAATGTTTAGCAATAAATCTTTTGTGAATATTTATATAAAAAATAACAATAAAATAAAAAATTCGCATATACTTCGCGTAGTCAACAAGAAAGATTTCTAAAAATCGCACATTCGGCGTATTAAATTCAAATAATAAGAGTACTTGTAAGAAATTGCACTATAAAATTTTATCGCTTAATTAGTCAGTCCATTATAGCGCAATGTTTTATAATGATGGAGTAGTGCCACCATCCACGCCGTTTCAACTTTATTAGAATTTCTAAGCGAGTTTATTCGAGATAAAGATATTTTGAAGATATTTTTTTGACGCGTATCCGATAAAGAAAAATAAATCTATTTATATTGTTGTTGGTGAAATTTATTACAGGCCTTCAGGCCTATTTTACAACCTTCCTTATTACAGTATTTTACAAGAGTATATATCATTAAACAACCTTTTAACGACTTTTTACTGTCGAAGCAACAAAAATCAGTAGTGGAGTACTCTGCCGAATTCTTGTAGTTCGAAAACAAACCACCAATCGGCGCTAGTGCAGTAAGAGCGATTCTCTCCCAATCAAGTAGGTAAGAGTTCTCCTGGGTGACTTAAAGTGATATAGATTTAAAAGACTGCTCTAATGATAAATGCTTAATATACACACCTTTAATCTATACCTGTTAAAAACTCGTAGAGGTTGTCATCGTTGGAATGTCATAGAACCAGAAATCCTGATTAATGCAACATATTTCACATATCTTTCAGGCACAGTATCATTTAATAAATAGTATTTCGAAGTAAAGAGTATTTTTGCTACATAAAAATTAATTGTAATCGAAATAAAACTTTGTATTATTTTTTATTGTGAATAGCATTTGAAACATTTCTAACAATGGCAAGTGAATCTCACTTTAGAATAACAATGAAGACTATATCGTGCATAAGACCGAGTAATTTATATACTGTGTATCTAAAGAGCTATCTAGTAATATGTCTGCAATTGTTAATAAGTTAAAGCCAAAGTCTGTCTGGTCAATAACCTAACACGAATAAAATAAATAAAATACTAAGATTAAATATACTTATATATATATAAAAGCATAATTAACCCGATTTGAATTTTGTCAAAATTTAAATTTTTGTTAGAACACGGACGTAACGCGTATATAGACGAACAAAGCAGAAATTTCCTAGTCCACTTTTTTACGATTGAATAAAGCAATAAAACAAAAAAACGAGTTACTCTTTCTATAGCGTTACTTAATTTTTAATTGTCGGTATTGATTGGCGTTAAAGGCATTAAACATGACGACATAAAGGCTCTCGTATGTAGAAAAAAAAAGAGGGACAGAATAGGAAAGTTATTAGAGGAACTGGACAATACCAGTGATGGGGTCAAGTGAGCCATTGTGTCGTCGGTGTTGGTCAGGGCCTGGTATTGTGTGGGAAGTTTTTATTAAAAGAGAATAGACTGCTTACCTGTACAAGCAGGAACGTATGGCGCTGGGGCATGGGTCTCTGTCCCCGCAAATGTACGTAGTGTATATCCATCGGAGTGCGGAAACCCATCCATCGGTGCCCTAGCGCGATCGTCCCCGGTGAAATACGTGACGGATTGCGGTGCGTGCGGTTCCATGTGACCGTGCACTCTACCCGAATATGGTGTATAGTTACACCACGTCTGTGGTGCAAATGTCTGGCACGTGTCTGCCGGATTAACGGCACTTGGTCCGGCAGAAGGTATGTCATAAGTGTTCGACCAAAACTTCAAAGGTGGAGGTTTTCTTTCGGCTGCGACTCTCGCGGCAGCAGCAGCCGCGTGTTCGTTATAATAGTAACTTGGTGGCATAGTGTCTCTCACATTGCACAGAGTCTGGTTGTATTGCGTATAGCTGTCGAAAGTTGCAGCTGGATGATTATCAGGAGCCGGATAGCCCCACGGTTGTGTTCCATGTCCGTGCCGTATCACCCCGGCAGCGGTGTCGGCTCCGCCGCACTCTGGATGTCCGTACGTTACAGCCAGGCTGGTAGTTGTTACTCTCTTGGCTGGTATGTGAAGTGGTCCAGTCTGCAGAGCCGGTTGACTCGCTGCTGGCGGCGGTGGTGGAGGCAAGGCGTCTACACTAGAACGGCTGTTCGACGTTTCCTCGTATAGGGTACCGTTCATCATCCTCGGCTTCCCCGCTTTCCGTCGTCAACCTGTACAAACAACAAAAACTAAGTTTATATCACGTGATCGAGTGACGTCACCCAATTTGAAAGTTCTGATTTTTCATCAACAAACTAACCTTAGAAACCGCTCGCGCCACCCACGTTTCATCGGTCCACTGCAAATCTACCATGTCACCTGAGGCGCTTTTGCATTGGACCCCATTAGATTCGGTGGTGTCACATGATCCGACAGGATGCCGGACTCCGATCAACTCCACCCACAAAAACCCATAATTTGGATTATTTTCTCCTTCCAAACCATTATGCGATTATTAAAGAGCAACTCGGCGCATACTATTTCATAAACTGACCATTAACTGTCGTCATAAAAACATCTAGACCACACAAATGAATATCATTTTTAAGTACATGAAATAAATGACAACAAATTACCATGACAACTTATTCCTTCTTAACCGACGGCTTCACACATCGGGACTTCGGGCCTGCTAGAACCAACTCCAACCGAATAAAGTCCAATAAGTGAATTGGACAACATGTAAAAAAAAGTATTTAGATGGATCACATCAACCCGATACTTTAAGCAACGTGTTGTCTTCGCCCAACTACAACACAACTAGCAAGCACGAGGTCTAGAACTACCCTCTTCACTTCTCCCAGACGTCACCGTTTGTTGAGCGCACCGAACGTCAGCTAGTGGCGTCTGTTAGCTGCTGAGCTCCACGATCGGTGGACTTCAGCCACCACTTAGCTCGACTGCTTCCATCTGGTGGCATTCCACCAAACCAATCTTCTTATACGCGGATAAAATCTCGGCATTTCTCAACAAAAAAATTCGCCACATCCAAACTCTTAATAGCTCACGCTTATTCGTTCGATGAACAGCATTTTTTGTATTAATCAACAATCTATTTTAAAATTAAAACATGGGAAAAATTAAAATTCAATTTATTAGCCATGTTATCTATTAATAAAAATTTTAATCATGTTCAACACGACATAAATTATTTTATATGAGTTTATTAATATTATTATTTTAATTCTTAAACTAACAAAAATATTAAAATATTTTTATATTATAGATTTTATATACAAACCAATCTCTGATTATCCTGGAAAAAGAAAATTAATTATGCAGAAATTACAACAAACTTCTAAAAGTTTATCAAGTTTTGTTAAATTTGAAGCAAAATTTACAGATGATATTGTTTCGTATCGATTTTAAATATACACGCGTAAGTAAATTATTATAAATTATATAATTAATAATAAATTATTTATAAAGTTACTAAATATTCAATTAAAATTATTTTTTTATGTAAAAAAAATTAAGCAAATCCCATTGATTTAATTATAATAACGTCTGACATCTTTTTTTTTTTTTTTCAATTCAACTTCTGTAATAATATAAAAAATTTTATATTAAATTTTAAAAAAATATTTAACAACAAAAATTATTTTAATTGAACCTTAAAAAATTATAAGTAGAATATAAAATAATTATGAAAATTTTATGAATAGTTATATTGGGTTTCTCACTCATATTTGTATATAAATTGAAGACATACATATGCAAATATATTAATTCTTAGTTCAGAGGGCATATATATGCATATATATATAATTTTATCAAAAATGTTCTCAATTTATTCATTTTTATAAAAGTTTAAACTGATTATTGATCATTGAACAATTAAGAAAATTTACATTATAATATTTGAATCTAAAAAATCAGTTCTAAATATATGCTTCTAACAAACAAAATATTTTAAAATATTTACATAATAAAAGATATATTTTTACTAACTTATAAAAATTTCCTTAATAAAGCTTAACAATATTACTAAAAGCTTTAATAATATGGTTTCTTAACCGTATTATTAAAGCTTTTTAATAACAATAATTTTATTTAATCAATACATTCAAATTTTTATTTTCATAATAAAATAAACAAATTTTACAGACTAATATTTTTTTTTTATATTAAACGATTTTTTAATCATTATTATTTATTTCTACCATGATAAATTTTATCATACTAGCTCTTAAAATATATATTTATTATTAAATTTATGAAATCAAAAATTTTCATGCTGTTAATTTAACAAATAAAATTTTACTTTTTGAGATTGATTTAATAACTTTTATACTTATAAAAAATATTATAATATTTTGTCTGATTTAATTTAATAATATTATAAGTTATAAATTAATTAACAAGTGGATATTAAATTAATTATATAAATTTTATCTTAAAAAATATTAGACTGATACTTGTATAAATTTTGTTTGATATAAATCAATATATATAAGTAGAAATAATATAGCGTGATGCTAAAATTTATTTTGTCTAGACTAAACTAACGTATGGTTTATAAAGGGAGATCTAGTTGTTATAAATATTATTTATGATGAGCATACTTTCGTGTAAGACATGCGAGTACGATATTCTTTATTTAAATCAAATAATATCGTAGAAAAAAAATCGCATTAATGCATTTTCTATAATTAAGGAAGAAGGGGAAAAAAGTGAAAATTAATCATCTATAGTAAAAACACCGTTACTGTTCTACACTTTCAACTTATGATCAACTTGTCAAGCAAGTAGACACAGGTAACAGCAGATTCTTTATGACTACTCAGTATTATATTCCGTTATTTATTACAGGTGTCAAGCGATGGTTTTATCTGCGTATTATTTAATGTTTTATTTACTATTAGGCTATTTATCACGGTGTAATTCTCCGCCACTTATTAAAAGAGATTTTATCGTTCTTTTTATGACTTGATGTTAGCCTTGTATATATATCTCTCTCTCAACCCACTGAACGACTTGTTAAGCTCAACATCGCCGACACTTCATTGCTATGCTATACACGTTGTGAGCGGGAAAGACTAGGTTGTTCCAGACGTAAGAATAAAACTGCTGCCGTGATGCGATTCAGAAATAACCCAGGTTCTACTGTGATCACAGAACGAAACACATCTGCGATAAAAATTGCTCACGTAACTTATATTTCTATACAATAATATTTAATGCCATATTTATTTTTACAGTTCAAAAATCTTTGCCTTGGAGAATAACAAACCATTTTCCTAGAGAAATAAAAACGATAAAAAGTCGATATTTTATGAATTAGATTTTTATTTAACAGTATTATAATAAAGAGAAAATTTTTATCGAATTTTATTTCGAATCTGAAAGTTTCAATCGGATTTATTTTGACTATTTGCGATACAAACACTGCCCTCTAGTGAGAAGAAATGGTAAAATTTAATCGCGAAAACTTAACAACGAATAAGGTTATGCTACTGTGTCGTGACGCCGTTTCATTGGTTGGACGCCAAAGGAATCGATAGGACGGATCGTCTCATTGGTGGTAGATAAACGACGAATTGTCAGAGGAGGAAAATTGTTTGACAGAATAACAGAATCGTATTCCGATTTTTAATTTTGATATTTTTTACATATTTTAATCGATTGTTTTCCAATAATTTCGAATATAAAAATGTTATAGATAGCTAAAATAATTAAAATAAAATTAAGTCCACAAAAATAAATTAATTGTAGTATATGCGTATTTAATAATTAGAAATATTTTAAATATATTTTTCAAAATGATTAAATATGCATAGAATTAATTTATTTTGGAAATTGTAATTGTAAATAATCAATAAAATTTTTTTAAAATTTAATTTACATTTTAAATATATTCTAATAAGCAGAGATAAAATGAATGAATAAGATAAGTTTCGACCAAAACATCAATGATTAATCGTAAAAGATAAACTTTTGTAATTAATTTTTAGAGAGTTCACAGATTTTAATTTAAAATAATAATAAAAAAATAACCTAAGTAATAAATCTAGATCGTAATTAATCTATTCGAATTATCAATACCAAATCAATAAAAGCAATTTTATTAAGCAATGTTGGTGATAATCTAATAAAATATATAGATATACAAATTTTACTTTGATAAATAATTAAGTGCATGATTTATATTAAATAAACGGAAAGAATTTTAACTATTTCAGTAAGCAACAAGTATAAGAAATTATAGACCATTAAAATGTCTTAGAAGAGGATTAATAAAATATTGAATAAGCTATAACTGTAATTAGTAAGAATAAATGTCGGATTTGAATAGTAAATTCGATTTATGTATTAATGATTATATTATTCATTTAATTTAAATTTAGCCAAAGAACATAATGTTGTTTAAAATCTTTAAACAACATTATTGTTTAAAGATTTTAAACAATAATAATAATTAAATCCTTGATTATAATACTCAATTTTCAAACTTTATAAATGAATTATGACATATGAACTAACTTGTACAGCTATATTAAATTAATGAATGTATTATAGTTATTTTTTATTTTTATTTTTAATTACAGAAATACTGATTAGCATTATAGTTCCAGATATTTAAATTATAAACATAATTTAATAGTTAGTTAGTAGTTAAATTAAAAAGTTAAATTTTTTAACTTTTAAATTTAACTATGCTAAATTTTTTAACATAGTTAAATTTTTTTATTGCGAGTTTAAATGATCATTAACTAGCTTAACTTCGATTCCCAAATATTTTCTCATTAAAAGATAACGTAGAATTATTTTTGTTCTCATTCTTTCGTAATGCCTGCCACTGTACAGTATGCTGAAATTTAAAAATACAAAAATATTTTTTATTTATTTTTATTTTTTGTTGTCTGTTCTGTAGAACCGAATACAAAAGAATTGTTTTGTGCTTCTTTTTTTTTTTATAGATCTCTTCTTCCGGAACGATAATGAAGACTTTAACCAGGACGTCAAATTATCAACAAAAGAAACGAAACTTTACGAACATGACTCATCCAGGTCAAAACTTCCATGTCATCAATGATTTCGCCAATCCCGATAAGGATGGGAGGGGACACGAAATGGGCGGATTTTTTTTTTATACTGTTGTAACTATTTAAAATAACCGTATAATTTTAATGCAAATTCTATTTTTCAAAATAATAATTATGATATCATGATACGATCATATTCAGAAGTATTTTATCTATAGAACTATAATTATAACTAGAACACTGTAATCAATCAATCACTTTGTATTAGTTAACTTATTGGCTGACTGATATGTCCTGATGACAAGCTGATAGGCTGCTTGTTTTATTAGAGTGAATATATTATTAAAGTTATATAGACTTGATTATCATCGAACAAACATATAAATTATATTTAATTGTTTAAATTAAAAAGATAATAATATAATTAAATTCGCATAAAACACAGGAACTAATTTTTTTTGTTAAAATTTATCTAAATTTTAATATGTAATTTGCATATTTAAAAAAACGTTTTAATACAAAAATTCAAGTTTTTATTGTGAATTTTTTTATTACTCATACAAATTTAGAATTATAAAAATCATAAATTTTTTTATTGAGATTTTTTGTTTGTCATATAAAATCAATCAAATTTTACCCTATAGGTGTAGTTCATCACACGTTTTTGTGAAGCACCTGTTTCGTTATGTCCACCTGTTTTGATTAGTACTAATCAATAATTAAATATGACTTTTAATTAACTATAATTATCGATAAGATTTATAATTTACAACTAATGAATTTTATTTATCGTTAGCTATTAGCAAAGTTAAATTAAATAACAATTGTTATAGTCTATAAATTAAATCTAAAATCTTAAATTTAAAATAAAAATAGAATATATTATTTTGATAAAATTGTTAAAAAAATAAAAACGAAATTATTATTAAACTTTAAAAAATTTAAAATGTTACTTTATAACAAAATATCAATTTAAATAATGGAATAGATTGGATTTAAACTGTAGTTTTAATAATTTTATAAATTTAATGACATTTTGGTCCAAATTTGTATAAACTTAATTATTAAAATTATAAGTTTATCTCCAAAACAGTCCAAAATAGTATTAAACTGTTATTTCATACTTTAATATGCAAGTTTGATTTATGTAATATTATTAATTAGAACTTTTATAAAATTGCATAATTATACTAACTGATAACATAATAAATTTACCATAATTTTAAATTTTATGACATATTCAGAATTATTTTTATCTCATAATATGTTATCTTTGATAAGAACAATTTATTTACTGAAGCAAAATAGATAAAAATTTATACCGTAATTTTTGAGTTATTGTAATAAACTATAACTTACTTATTCATTTTACCTATAAGAAAACAATCATATATGGCTCTAAAGATGGATAATGAAAAATTTGTCATAAATTTTTTTCCAAAAATATGAATATTTGATCTATAATCTTTTACTTGACCACAATTTAATTATTCTATATATCGTGAATCGGGGGAAGTTGACTTTTTCTTTCTGTTCCTAAAACTCATATTAAATTTGAATATTTTCATTTCATATTTTTTGTACTAAAAACTTACAAGGGTTCTGTATATATGCCTCAATCAAAAACTTTAAAATAACAATCGGGTCATTATTTATAATTTTCTAAATAAAGTTACAATT
>WUQG02442969.1:0-13439 GCA_011317285.2 Androctonus mauritanicus
TTGGATGGGATGCATAAATCACGATGATGCAGTGGTAATCCTGGTCATCAGATTTAATACTATGAGATTTTTTTTTGTGAAGATTTCCCATTATCTGTTATCGATATATATATATGTGGGTTGAAACATGGATCTATGAAATACAGAATTATTCATAAATCCATGAAACATTTTAAGCATTCACCACTAATAAACTATGTAACAGATAATATATTTTATTATACTGAAATAAAAGTAAACTGTTCTTTTACATATTTCATAAATGCTCAATGTGTGTTCTTTGCTGATATGGCAGACATCAAGGGATAATCCATTTCATCCCATGTGTGTTCATGCCACAGTTGATCAGTGTTACGGCTGTCATGATACAATTGCAAAGTTCCAAGAGATTAGTGAGAAGTGAAGCACAAAAATAGCATTCTTTATGAATCTTCACAAAAAAAAAATCTTGTAGTATTAAATCTGATGACCAGGATTACCACTGCATTAATGCATCATCGTGATTTGTGCATCCCATCCAAAGTTATGGCAAGTTTCTGTTAAGGTACCTTCACACTTCGGTGTGGTAATGAGCCAGGACAGCCATCTTATTGATAGATGTAATCCCTGTTTTAAGTTGTTTCATCAACTAATTCTCCAATATGTCTATGTACATCTGTTAGCTCTGTAAAGAAAAATGACCTGTATATACAGCTATGATTTTCATCAAATAAATTTAGAGAATTTGTCATTCTGCATAAAACTTCCCATTATCTGTTATGTAATTTACTAGTGATGAATGTTTAAAATGTTTCATGTTTCATGGACTTAAGAATAATCCTATGATATGGCAAAAAATATTCATCTGCAGTAGAGAAGCCTAAACAAGAATGAACCCCTATTCAGAGCCTTTTATAGCCTATTCTAACAATCAGAATGACACCAAATATAGAAGAGAGATTAATTAGAATATGAGAAGCAGGATTTCATAAAAAAGAATTTAGTTCAAAAAGATATCAATAGGAGAAATATTGTGCTGTTGTAGCCTAAAGCCTAATAATTTGCATAAAACAAAGTTGATGTCTGCCTAATACCATTTTTATGCTAGATGGAGCAACTCTATATTTCATGATCAGTTCAGCAGCTTCTATGTCATCACTTCACAGAAGACAGAGTGACTAATCATTATTTTCCACTTGTATGACCACTTTACTTCCCTGATATGATTCCATGCGATATTTGATTATAGGATTACCTGAACGCCAACATCTATTGTGACAATGTCTCAAATTTGATAGCCTTAAAGAAAAACATTGCACAGGCTGTTATGAACATTCCTTGTAAACATACTACATTCTGCAGTTGAAAATGCTGTGTATAGAATGTAATTTCTAGTTCATAAGAATAGTGACCACATCGAATTAGATCTTATTGGGCATGGGTGAACTCAATATGTGCTTGAATTCAGCATCAAGTTTCCAACAATATTTGTTCCACCAACTTTCAGAATTACTGTACTAAATTGGTAATTAAATGTTTTATTCTTATCTTAAGTGCAACACAAAGGTAATCATTTATTTCAGTTTAATCTTTGTTATCTATTTGTCTGTCCATTTTCACACTTTTTTATATTTACCGTACCATATTTACCCTATTGACAACTTTTTGAATTAAATTTTGTTTTTGCAAAATCTTATTTCCTATATCCTAACTAATTTCCCTATCAAATTTGATGCCATTTCGGTTGTTAGATTGGACTACAGAAGGCTCTGAATAGAGAAAGTTTAATTATGTTTACCCTGTATATAAAGAACAAATTATTTATATTTGATTAAGAAAGAATACTTAAACATTTTACAAATAGCATTAAATTTTGAAATAAAAACTATTAAAAATTAAATAAAATGAAGGTTTTCTGTTTTAAGTTTATTAAATATTTACTAATCAGCAGATTATCATTCTGATTTTAGCAACAAAAATGTTATATGTAAATGAGCTTTAACAAAAAAATGCAGACATCGATTGTTAAGGACTATTTTTATACATGACTGTTTTTTCCAAAATTAGAATGATGCTTATCAAAAGAATTATTTCATATGATAAACATTATTCTTTTTAATTTTTATCATTAAATTAAATAGCAAAATAATTAGAGGTTGTATAAATTAATAGCATCTTTTTAATTCTAAGAATGATCATAATTTATCATTTTGATGTAAACTTAAACCAAAAGTAAATTTATAATAATAATAATAATAATAATAATAATAATAATAATAAATTAATTTCATAACAGATATATTAACCTATGTTTTAGAAATATATTAATTGTTATTATAAAACTAATAAATAAATCTTAAACTTACCCTCCAAGAATTGCTAAAAATGGACGTTCTGGATTTTCCAGAGCTTTTGCAAAATACTGTAGTTCTTTTTTCAGCAAAAATCCAGAAGCTTTTTGTGGTAATTCTACACCTACCATGGAACTAATATAAAACATGCATTTTAATAAACTTTAATAAATGTTAAAATATATTACATTTTAATTATTTTGCAGCACATTTGATTAATATCCAATAAAATTATAACACAAAATTTAAATCTAAATAAATTGGACAGAATGTAACATGGAAAAATGACTTTGCTTAAAAGTTTCACATATAATTAATCCTCTCTCTAGTCATGAACTTCTTTCTGTTCATAAATTTGAAAATAAAATACATATCCTTGAAAAATTCCAAATTTTTTAAATGATAATAAATAGAGCAATGTGGGTTATTGTGACTTGTGGTACTTTTGGGTATACAATGAAAATATGTTCATTCTATATTCTATATTATTAAACTATATTTGTATGTTGATGAGTTTTATGAAATTTGTGTTCTTTGGATTACCAGAAATGCCTGGAAAGCAAAAAGGAATGATTGTAAAAAATCTATTGCCATATTAGGCAACTATAAGAAATTCCTAAAATCCAAAATCAGTAAAAAAAGTTGCTAGATCATATGAAACTAAGATAATCCCACTTTTTCAATTTGATATTTATAAAGAATTTTTATAAATATATTAAATGTGAATTAGTAAAGTATGAATAAAAATATTGTTTGCAGCCAGTAGTAGTAGATTACTTGCGAGGAATGGCTCCTCGCCCAGGTTCGGACCCCGGGGTCCCTGATCCGCATTCCTCCGTTTCCAACCAAAGCGGATATAGCCACCCCACTCCCAGGTTTCCAGCCAGTTCAAAATGAGTCTTACGGCTTCCAATAACGACGACATTAGTCAAACAGGTAAAGCAATTATATTTATTCAAAATTCCAAATTCAATATATTAAACAACTTGTTAATCTAACCAAAAAATGAACAATTGTTCTCTCTTCTTAAAGTTCTCAGCTGAACACAAATCCCGTAAATAAAATCACCAAGCTGAGCAAGCCGACGACGTTTGTGACAAGTAATAACGTCCACAACGAGTAACAATATCCACAACAAATAGCAACGTCCACAACAGGTAGCAATGTCCACAACAAATAACAAAGTTCACTACACTCAAGACGGTCACAGGATAACGTACCACTACTCGGCGAGAAGAGAGAGAACGAACACTGCGCCTCTTCACGGCGCCTGTACTTATACCGCCGCTCATTTGCATATTAACGAAATGTAAAAACGTATTAAGTCCTGTAAAATAACTTCTGTGAAATAAAGCTTATTTTATAATTTAACAAATATTTCGTATTGTTATTCATTCAAAAAAAAACAGTTCTGAAATCGTCATTAAATTTATTTTGTCTTCACTCCCATCGTTCCTAGGACGAGAGTATGAACATGGCGGGAGCTCTTGACGGGTGAGTTGAAACTTCAAATTTCTGTTTCTTTTCCATTCCTTGCAACTTTATGTATAAAATTAAGTTAGGCTTGCTATCATTGATCTATGATGTCAATAGAACATATCATTGCAATGTCATAAAAGCAATGGCATCATAACACCATCTCTAACCATTTTGACATCCCAATGTTCTCATTGGAATAATGGTATCATTATCACATCAATCACCAAAGTAAAAACAGAGCCATTTCATTTTATAACATCAAGTGATCTTATGGAATTTTTTATAATATAATTTTTATTGGGATGTTTGTTTCTTAGAAAATGAAAAAGAAATTTCAGAAGCATGACATATGGTCCCATCACCTAAGTGTTATTATATTGCTAATATTGTCTCAGTGTTTACTCTTGATGGGCAATTTATAACAATGATATATCAATAGTCTGCCACCAAAATGTTAAACAACAGATCAATAACAGTATTGTACACTAAAAACTGACTTTATAATAAATGTAATATTTTTTTATTGTTATGAGACAAAACCAATTTTAACAGTTAATGACTATCTTAATATTTAATATGACTTTAGTAAAAAAAATAAAAAAAATTTTTAAAATACATACCTATGAGCTCGATGAGCAGTTCCAAAGGCATCATTAACAAAAATATCTCCTAATTTTGTTAGAGACTGTCTAAATTTTGCAACATCATCTGCATTTGCCTTTATCTGAATTAAATAAAACAATAAATTAATAATTTAAATAAAATCTCTCTATCCTTTTTCTCATAATATTTTTTTTAATTTAAAAAAAATATTAATTCTTAGCCAATGAATATTTTTGGACAATGAAAATTTGGACAAGGTTTTATTAATAGTCAAGTAAATATGATTTTTTAAAATATCATATTTACTTGACTATTAGTGAATCTTTGTTCAATTTTTCAAAGATGTTTATTGGATTAGAATTATATCACTCTTAAAAGGATTGATGCGACAGTTAGTACTACTTATCAGTTAAACATTTATATCATCATTTTATTCTTTTATCTTCCATTTTATAGAGAGAAAAGAATACAAATTTAAAACAATTTAACATGTTCTAGCTTGTTAAATTGTTTTAAATTTATAATTTTTGAGAGAAAAGAAAAGAATTTGTACAGTGTATCCTTGTTTCGTTAGATAACATTAAACAAGGACCTACTGTATAAAGGAAAAATATAAATTAGTGATATTTTTACATTTAATGAATAATAATTTTATGTTGCAAGTTATTTATACAGTCTGGAGAAAATATGAAATTTTTTGCAATAATTATTTTAAACTTGGTAATATTTCATTTTTACAAATATTTTTGCAATTTAAAATTGCAAAAATATTTGTAAAAATGATGTGGATGCATACGCACATCATAAATCTATATAGTGCTTAACATGCTAAAACCATAAACAATATGGTATAACTTAAGTACAAAATGGCATAAGAGAGGGAAAATAAAATTTGTATCCCTTATTTACATAAGGGATACAAATTGTTTTTAATAGACTAAAGAGAGTTAAGCTGCTACAAGTGAAAAAGTTCCTCAATTAATAAATATTAGCTTTCTATATGAATAGAGCTTTGTGTTTTTCATCTTTTTCTTACTAAACTCTTAAAATTATATTAATAAATATCAATTTTATTTTTAAATATTTTATAATCTTAATTAAATTTCAAATTATTTTAGCATAAAACTAATTTAATTATTATTATTTATAAAATATGCAATTTCACCTTTTCTCCTTTTTCATTGAGGCCTTTTCCTTCTTCTTCTATGTGAAAACGTAAATTTTCCAACAAAATTATAGATCCTGGTGCTGGATCAGCACATGCTGATTCAATTTCTGGTCCAACACAATCATTAAGAAATATTATCTCCCTAAACATTAAAAAATTTTTTATCAATTTAAATCACTAAAGAAACATTATTCAAATAATAAATAGTGAGTTAAAGGATGGAAAAATGAAGTCAAAATATGTAAAGAAAATTTTCTCTAAATCAGGAGAACAAAATCTATTAATATACATTAATTTTCACAAATCTAAAATGAATGAAAATCATTAACTATGTTAACTGACAAGAATAATCAAGAATTGAACAAACATGGCCAGAAATACTGAAGGATTGATTTATTCAATTATGTTGCCATTACAGTCTAGTCAATTGTAATGGGTGGAGGGTTAAGATTGGTATCAGAGAGTAGACACACTTCCAGAAAAATCTAATGGTATGAAACTGAACACATCTAAATCCTTTAGATAGAAGTTCTATTATGCTATATGATTATTTCAGAAATATTGGAGATTGTAATGTTTATATCAAGCATTAATCTCTAACACTCAGTTTTTCAATTTATTTTATTTTTTTAGTAATTAACAATACATAATGCATGCTATTTTTTAAAATCTTATGTTATAGAAAAATCTATTATCATCAATGCATTATTTTGCATAGATAATGTGCAATGAAAATTTACATTTTCTATAAAGTTATCATTCAGAATATACTTTTTTTATGGTAAGTTGCTTAATAGTAATAAAATTGATTTCCATTTTATAATATAAGAAAATTTAAATTATCCAAAAGAAAATACATCATAAATTTACACAATGATTAACTTAATAGAACAATATTATAAGGCAGCAGAAGTTCATAAAAATTTATTTTATAATTGGCTATTTTTCCAGAAGTTTGAATCTAAGATAACTTCTACTTTTTTATTGTCAATTTTTTTTAAATCATCATCATAATCCAGTTAATATGGTAAAATTATTGCAGATATATAATAGAATTCATATAATTTCCCCCTGTATATCTTGCATATCAAAAGAAGAAATTTAACCTCTTGAATGGCTTGATGTTTTGAAATTAAGCCTGATTAATATGCAAAAAAAAATAAAAAAAATTAAAATTGTGAAATTTCATTTAATTTTCATCAGAATCTTTTGAAATTTTTAGTATTTATTGTAGATTTTGTCTTCTTTCTAACAATATAAGTATTTTTTCAAATTTTATTTTTTCATAAATTTTCATTATGTTTACAAGATTGATGAAAATATGATTTTTTTTATATGCAATTTTAGCCAGCCAACAAAATAGTCACTATTTTTAAAAAGCAACAAATCCTCTGAACAAAATGAGCCAGAAATGAAAAAATTTGACCAAAAATTCCAGAAATTATTGATAAAAATTCATGAGTTGCTTAATATTTGTTGACTAAAGTTACGTCATATAATTATTAAAATTATTACACGAATTCATTGAAATATTGCCATTTTTATTAATATTTTATATTTATTAACTTGTTCTTACTTTAATTACATAATTTTTTTGCAATACTTTTTATAAATTTTATTTATATGAAAAAATCCTAATATATATAAAAATAGCAATATTGTAACTCCAGACCCAATGCCACTTATCCACATACAAGTATAATATCACTTATCCATATATATGCTAAATAGGCTCAGCTGCAAATTCCCAGGAAGGTAGCTGCTGTACCCTCAAGTCATTTATATGGATGTGGCAATTAAAGTCCTATGCCATTTAAATAGTCTGAGGGTGTTTATGTTTCGTTTTTCACTATTTTCTCCTAAATTTTAGTGAAATTAAAATAAAAAATGAACAATTACAATATATTTTAGTTTATTTTAACAAAATTAGCCATTATTTTCTTATTATCTACAATATTTTTTAATTTTCAGAATTATATAACTTATTTGAAGAAAAATTTGATTTTTTCCGAAAATTTCCGAAATATCATTTATCAAATCACATTACCAATTGAATAAATTTGCTAGGTTAGACTATAAAATTGACAGAATGGGATAAAAAATCCAAATTTTATTGAGCTGTTCAAATATAAAGAGTGTTTTGCATGTAATTTAAAAAATATTTGGCAACTGAAAAAATTTAGGACCCACCATCAAAAAGACATATTTTCAATAATTACACACAAAAAACCAATTTGCAAAAACTGGATTAATAAAAGTTAATTAATTAGGATTGAAGATTTTTTTTATCATTTTTTATTGTTTTTAGTTCTGCAACCTTGAGATCTACAGATGGCAAAGGCATTCAAGGAAAAATAAAAAATATATTTTAATTTCAATCCTAATAAAATATATTTCAACATTTTTACACTTTTGCTATGTAAAAATAACATCTTCATGTTAATATATGTCATTATTAATTTTAAAAGCAATATGGATATACATCAGACACTCTCCATTAAATCATTATTGTGAGAGCAGTCTTCTTTTTGTGCTTTTCTATAAAGATTTGAAAATAATATTTGGTTCTAAGCTATCTTTTAAATAATACATCAATCATATATATGATAAAATTAATAAAAATTAAATTCTTTATTAGGCATTATTACTATACAATTCATAGTGTTGCTGCTTTACATGCCTAGTTATATGCCAATACTATCAGCCATATAAGATATTGCATAATAATTTATGGTGTTATAACTAAGTCCTATACTGATTCTCTTAATTCAAAACTAATTTCAACTGCTATTTTTTTGTAAATTATTGAATTTTTTCATCCATGCTACTGTACAATCAAGACTGTAATTTTTTAAATATATCCAATTTTTGCAAAATTTCAAAAAATTATATTATTAAAATGTCTAAATTATATATATCCAGATCAATTCCAAATAATTTATTTGCTGTTAATATTTTAGCCAGAAATCTTAGGTCAAATGAATTTTTAAACAAAGGATTAGAACTTTGTAGGCTCAGAGAGATTTTGTCTTCCATGAAAACTTATTTACAATAATAGTTTCTTTTATGTTTTTAAAACTTTGTAGAATTTTTTTATGAGAGTATTAAAGAAATATTGATTTTACTTACTCAATACATTTGTATCTTTTGAAATAAATAAATAATATATAGTAAATGTTTTCATGTCTTTTTCATACATGAAATAGTCTTATATAATACCTTGTGATTTGCTAATTGAATAAACTTTTTTGAAATTATCTGATTAATAAGATATATGTAATCTTTCACTAATAATTAAATTCTGACATTTATAATTCTCAATTAACAAATACATCAAAATATTATTGTAGAATTTATCATCATTTTACTACTAAAAATTATAAAGTATAAAAAATTATACTTTATAATTTTTTATCTTAAAAAGTCTAAAAGAATCGTATTTTGTAAAATAGCTGTATGAAGAATTATAAATAAAATGAATATGCATAAATAAATTCAGTAATTTTAAATATATGAAATATAGTATTTACTAAATAGCATATAAAGTAATTAAGTGATGGAAATGATGTAGCATCCAGTGATGTATTAATACAAGATTTGCCAGAATTTAATACCAAGTTATAGTATAAAATTTCAATTTTATAAAATGTTCAACACATGTATTATTCTATTTTTATAATTAAATATAATTTGTAAATTTTAAATTGTACTATTTTGAAATGTTAATATTCCTTTTATAATGTCTAACTGATAAGGCTGTAAGGCTGAAAGTGCTCTTGAAATGAAAAATATTCTATCATACAATGTTTGAATAACTGCTTTAAAGACATTGTTAGGATAAGAAAGTATAAATTATTATTGTTAATGTCTGAAAATTCACTATCTTTCAATGATACAATTTCTATTTTCACAGTTCTGAGAAAAGCACTATAAGCAGTATATAACATATAAAAACTTTAATAAACTATAAAAACGTTTTCGGTACTAGCAGTACCATCTTCAGTTACAAAAATAGAATTAGAACAAGAATACATTTAAAAATGGAACGGAGGAATTTTTTTTTTTTTTTTTTTTAAATATATATATATACAGCATAAAGTTAATTACAAACCTAAAAATATCAAAATAGTTTATTAAAGTTTATTAGTTTATAGTTTATTAAAGTTTTTATATGTTATATACTGCTTATAGTGCTTTTCTCAGAACTGTGATGATAAAAATTTTACTAATTTTATTAACTCAAACTACTTTTCCTTTTTCCTTCCTTAGGAAAGAAAGTAGTTTAAGTTATAAAGTATATCATATTTCTTCACATAATGGTTATATCCTTTTTAAAATTTCAATACATAATAAATTTCTGTTCATTATAAGAGCTCAGAAGATAAATTTTTATGGTATTACCAGCATATAGGACATTATTGCTCATTACTTTTTGTCCTTTTGCTGCTGTTGATAGATTGTATGTATGAAAATAAGTCATTTAAACTTTAAAAACAACATTTTGACATAGAAAAACTTAAGCTGTTTTTAATCTAAGCATCTTTTGTTTTTACAAAAGTAATATATTCTTTGAAAACTATTCATTAGGTGAAAATTCATAAAACAAAAATATAGTTCGTATTAATTCCAATGTAAATATTTTCAATATGCTTTTGAGTTTCAGAAAATTACTGCCATTTTATCTATGTTAAAAACATTCCCAAAACAAAAAAAGTAAAATTATGTATTTTAACTATATATAGTAGTCTATGATTTAGTTGCTATTTATTTAACCCACTTTTTGCTATTTGATTTTTAATTTCCAAACTAACGTGCCAAGCAATTTTGAATTTAAGCCTAGTATGACAGTAAATATACAAATCATTGTGGCTTTAATTATTTAAAATTTATAAAATATTTGTAAATTTTTTTTAAGTTTTGGTTTTGATAAATTATTTATAAAAATAATAAATCAGATTTTCTAGACATTAGTATTGAATTTTTTTTTTTTAATTTATCTATTTAACATACACAAATTATGAACATTGATATGATTTTAAAGGATTATATTATTTAGTCTTGGCATTTACCAAAACATTGACAAAATGTCATCATATAATAAATTTTCTCTTGGGTAAGAAAATGTTAGTAATTATATTAATGATGGTGCTCATTTAGAATAATATGCTATCATTGATTTACTGTCTGTGTGCACTATGAATTTTTTGTTAATGGCAATAGTAGGGCCATTGAACTCTAATCTTCAATCTTCCAATTGATCCTATCATGGATATTGGTGGGAGCATTCCCATGGTAAGTCTATGGGAAGCTCTAAAAGTAGCCACTGCCAAAAGCATCCTATGTGATTCAGCAGCTTAATTCAACTAACATAGCCAGGCTCCTAGAAAAATAAGCAATTATTTTTTAATTTGAGATTCAACTACAAATTGCTCATATCTATGGTAAAGTTAACAGGACTTTACTGTAGCTAAATCAATGTCCATTCCATTTCCTTGACATGTATATGCATTGTAGGCACTGAACCAGTTAATTTTAATGTATTCAAAATTAATTTGTAATGTTGGGATTGTTTGGCTAATATGGTAAATCCTTGCTAATCTGATTAATCTAGATTTTAGATAATTTAAATCAAAATATCAAAAAAAAAAAATTCATATCAGAAGAAATTATTCAAGCATTTGAATCTTCAAACAATGAATAAATGTATTATCTTTTTATAATTTTTAAATAAAAGCTCTGCATTAATATTTTTATTCAGCATTATGTATATATCATTAAATTTTCCCCTTATATTATTCTAAATTTTTATTTCTTGGAGCTATCTTTTGCCTTCACTAATCTTGATGGCCTTGCCCCAAATAATCCAAATTAATAAAGGTTTGTTGTATTTGGTTATTATTTGATTATTAATTTTTAGTATGTTTGTTTGATATATGAATTTGCCGTCCATAATGGCCAAATTGTGGCTTGTGAGTTATATGTGGCTCTTTGGTACTTTCAATGTGGCTCCATACCATGAAAATCAATAGTTAATATGAAGAAAATACCTATTTAATTTTTAAAAATTATATATTTGTAATTTGTTCATTTATTATAAAAAGTAGTATGCATATATTCAAAGTAAGTGCATGTGAAATATATAATAAACTATTTTTGATATCATTGTTAAGATTACTCAAAAAACTGATGTGACATTCATTGACCTAGAAAGAAACTAATTGTGGCTCTCAAGTATTTGAGATTATCCTATGTGGCTTGTAGACATGAAGTTTAGTCACCTGTGATATATACTATGCTAACTATTTCATTGACTAGAAGAAAGATTTTATTGAAGAATAGATTCATCCATTGTTTTTGGAAACTAACCTCTTTTTTAAATAAAAACATTTAACCTAACTCTCAATTTTTATTTTTACATCTTTCAAAGAGAATCAATCTTTAACTTTCTAAGAAAGATTTACTCTAGCAAGAGAAATAATGACAGCTTAAATCCATGGTTACAATTTCACATAAACCATTCCTTGAATAGTGAAATTCTTATTAAAAAAACTGGCTATTTAAATTTATAACCATTAAAAAGATACATAAAATTTCACACAAAAAAATTTTCATTTTGATTTTCTGATAATTTAGTTCTTATTTGCATTCCTGACTATAAATTTATAAATCATTTCAAAAAAAAAAAAAATATTTACAAATTGTCAAATACTTCTGTTTTATTTTTAAAATTTATTTGAAAAACATTTAGGATTGTTTTCATTATGCAAATTACAAGTTATTAATAATAAATAGCCAAGATCAGAAGTGCACAAAATCTGGCCTTTTTGAAAATTCTATCTAGTTTATAAAGCAATGAAAAATTTGAAATTAAGGATTGAAAGATTTATGATTATATGAATATTTTTATTTCAATTTTAGAATATTTATATTATTATGATATCAATTCTAAAATTTTACATACTAAAGATGAATTTAGACTCCACTTTGCATCAGAGATAAGTTCTTGAAAAATGCAATGCATACTGAAACAACACAAATCAAAATAAGAATTTCCATAAGAAACTATTAAAATAAGGAATTGGCATAATTATTTTCAACAAATAGAAAATATGTGAATAGCATCTACAGTAGGTATCCTACTCTTACTGCATACTGGAAGCAGTAACTGATTGAGACACTGTGCTGATATTAAATAACAAATTTAATGAAATTTCTTCTTCTAGCAATCCTATTGATGATATAAAGTGCTACTAGCCAAGTAACTTACAAGTTAGCATTATAAAGTTGATAAATTTCAGTAGTTAATTGCATTGTGAAGCAGTCATTTACCATCTTATAGGATCCAGGTTCAAATCTTGGTCTCATGCCTCCCATTTTATGAGGGTTCCATGCCATGAGATTTTGAAGTGACCACTGTCAGATATACTATATCTCATGTATGATATGACAGCTTATTTGAAACTAACCTAACAGGATAAATTAAATAAGAAAACAGTGTGATTAGAAAAGAATATATGAATAGTCCTCAACTTTCATACAATTTGATATTTCATGCATATTTAAAAGTTAAATTTTTATTGATATATATCCCAAAAATATGCATAATTCTTTGTAACCACTGTCCCCTCCTCTGTCATTAGTCCCATCCCATTTTCAGCATCACAGATTAAGTCTTGAGTTAATACATATGTTTTTATATTGTGTGTTGTAAAATAAATACATTTTAAAAACATTTTTCCATGTTTTTTTTACATTGCTCTACTTTTGTACACAATTCAGGAACCAATTAAGTATGAAAGTTGAGGATCACCTGTACAATATTTTAATGCAGTGGTTCCCACCCTTTTATGTCCTCACAC
>WUQG02442980.1:0-13439 GCA_011317285.2 Androctonus mauritanicus
TAGATACTGCTGAATAGTGCTGAATTGATGTTTCTTAGTGAATTAAGTCATTAGAAAGCAGTTTAATGGAAATATGAGTGGGATTTCAATCAATTAAAATAACTGTAAGGTATTTTTTTATAGATTTATCATCATTATTTTTCTATAAATATATTTATTTACAAAATATTTGTTCTGTCTTATTTAATTATGAAACAATGCAAAAATTTTGATTAAAAGAATTTTAAAAATGAAAAATTACCTGAGGGAAAAAAAATTTATATAATTGTTCTCGTTGTCTATCTGCCCATGGACCATAACTAAAATCAGTACCTTTTCCACATTTGATATCTAATCCCCAGCATGGTGCAGTAGATTTCTGAACAATATCACCATTTGCAAGTTCAATCATTTCAGGTTCAGAGGAAACATTTCCTTTCATAAAAGTAAATTTAATTATTAGAAATATTTATAATGAAATATGTATGTAATTTTTTATAATATAAATTTGGAATTTACTCTAATAAACAGTATTTAAATTATTTTCTGAAAAATTTACAGTGCTGATTATTAAAACTTTTTAATTTCTTAATACTGTGAAGAATTCCATTGCCAACAATTAAAAATTGATGACAAAAAATTTTGATTAAATTTTGATTATTTATAATTTTATATTATTTATTTGTTTAGATATATAAAATTTCTGTATTTAAAGTAAAAACCTTCTTAACTAGCAAGCATAGCAAAAACTTCTAAAAATAACAAATAATTATTTTTTAAAGTTTTTAAAATAAATATTTTTACTGTAATAAAAATAAAAATGAAATATAAAAAATTTTCTGTTTGGCAAATATTTAGTGATGTGATTTTATTATTAGTTATTAACTTTTTATGATTAGTTATATTCTTAAAATATTAATAGAACAAAATTATTTTAATATATCATACAACTGATGACTTTTTTATACTTGTATATAAGTTGATTCTCTTAGTTCAATCTCTAAAATTCAATAAAAAGTACAAATTTGTATATAAGCTGACCCCAAATTTCAAAGTTAGAAAAATATGAATTTACTGAAATAAAAAATAATTGTTTCATATTTTTAAGATTTCAAAATCTAATTCACTATCAGAATAAATATGGATACATAGACCTGTAGCAACTAGGCAATATCAGCACAACCTGATTGGTATTGACATCTGAGCAGAGACCATTCATTGGCACTTCATCAGTACTTCATCATTTTGCATCATCATTGGAGGCATGGCTGGCAAACATAAGTTTTTTCTGTCTTGTTTGATATTTTCAATGACCAAGTGCCAATGATCATGCAAAATAAACATTATCACAAAAAATGACAGATAGAAAGCACACTAATTTCATTTGGACAAGCAAAGATGGAGTCACAACTATTGAAGTGTTCTTTTTAAGTGGAATGTATATTATTATTAATAATATTATAATTCATGAAATTATTGTTATAATATTATGAAATGACTACATCATTTAGTAGCCAAGAGATTTTATTTGAAACATTTTTATTATTTAAAATAATCATAAATATCAATATGATGAAACATTTTCGAGATGCAGCTCTTGAACCAATGTATTCATGGTTTCTCTCTCCTCTCAATGTCGAATCCATTTTCTGTCACATCCTCAGTGCCTTTTGAGAGGTGAACTGCCTACTACTATACAAATAATAGCACACACTGCTAACAAGATATTGTCTTTGATCTCTTTGTCTGTCATGTTATCAACAAACAATGGTCAGTTGTAAATATCACTATATTTCATTTGCACATGTCTGCTGGATAAGCTATTCTAGCAACTTGCTTACAACTTAATGACATCGCATTGTAGGCAACATGGCCGACTAGTTTGTTACCAGCCTTATAAACAAAATAGATTCACTAGATTCACTGCATTGAAATATTGCAATATAGAGATAATGCTGGATAGAAAGCAAAGCAAAATCATGTTGCATTGCATCTGGTCACATTTTCCAATAATTAGTATTATACATTCTCATTGAATGTAATTCCCAACAAACAAGATTTTTACTGAGTTATAAAACCATTCATATAACTGAGAAATAACACAGACATTTTGTTCTTTAGTAAAGATTTTATTGCATATCTTCAATTGATTTAAATTAACTGTATCATATTGCAACTATATAAAACTCTTAACCTTGATTTTTATTACAATAAAATTTTAATGAAATGTTTGTTCAACAGAAAATGTCAAAGAAACCATAATTTCTTTTATAATTTCCAAATCCAAACAAAAATATTAAAAAAAGGAGTTAAGTGATAGAAAATCAGAATCAAAACATTCAATAAAAATTTTGTTACAACTAACAGAGTGGAAAGATGACTAACAATCACTCAAAGTGCAAATCTGATTTTCAAAATCACCTGCATATTAACAGTAGAATAGAACAGAATACCTATTTTATTCCGCTATTTTTTGAAATAACAATATGTATCTGTAGAAGTGTAAATTGTTTTTTTTTTAATTGAGAACATTCTTCTAATGCTTTATACTAAATAAATACAACATTTCTACTGAAAAAGTGCTATAAATGATGAATACAAAAGAAATGTTCCTTCAGAAAATTTTACATATGAAGTTTTGAAGCTTGTTGTCAATACAACAAAATGGCATACATATCAAATCTCACATATATCAACATATGTGCAAGGGCATCTACTGAAAATATCTGCATTATTAACTGGTACACCTGATAAATGGAAAAATAAAAACAATTATAATTTATATAAACTTGACAACTATAAGTATTACCAATTAACTAAATAATGCAATTCAAATCTGAAAAAATGTGATTTTTATTATTTAATCCTAGAATATGACACTTCATTGTGAATTACATTATAACAAAACTTTCATAAAATTTACTATTCAAAGAAAATCTTATGTAACTTGGACACAGAGCATAAATTCTTCATAAGGGATCAGCTTGATGTTCAATTGTGTCGGCATTCTGTTCAATTTGTAGAATTTCTCAGATATCGCATTTTAAAGTCAAGATACTGACTCTTTCAAGCAAATGTGCATTCATAAAATCATCTGTTATTTTTAAGATGAAATCCTGCTTGGATAAACTTTTTTCTTATTCCAAGTATTATTGCAAATGCAAATAACTTATGCATTTATAATTTTCAGGTTTAGCATATTGTCAAATAGGAAAGTTGCTATTTTTTTGTCTTCTTACTGGTTGACATACTGAAGCACATTTGGTCTGCTGTGTCAAAATTCTCTTATTTTGAAAATAAATAGAAAAGCAACTCTATACTCTTTTTTTCAACATTATTAGAACACAAAAAACATAAAACAAAATCTCTTCCATTTACTATTAATAAAAAATCAGACTATTATAAAACTATCATATTTTTTTATGTCGACTCTTGTATTTTCAAAACTAAATAGCATCCAGTCACAATGACTCATCAAGAGTCACTGGTGTGAACAATTAGTAAGGTACATAGAAGGGAAGAGTAATAGTGCACAACAAATTGTCGATTTCTAAGAATTTTGTATTCTGAGATCATAATTTTTACAACACTTTTGTAATATAGGGTTAACTTTTGAAGCAGTGATGTAATATGTATATAATATTATCCATAAAAATATCTAAAATATTAAATATTTAAATACTTAATTAAGTGAAAATCAATTGTTTAAAAACTAAATAAAATAGATTATTTTATATAAGTATTAAAATACCAGGTTCATCTTGATAATAATACAAATCCACTAAATTGGACTGTAGGACTACAAAGCCTTCTCCCATAAAACGAGGAGGTTCATCTGAAAGACCAGTATATTTTGGACTTGGTGCAAGAATAACTTTAAAATTTTCAGCTTTACATTTGGCAATATGTGTAAATTTATCCAAACGAGAAGAAGCTGGCTTTGTTGTATAAGTGATATGACCTTCTTCAAAAGCAATAGATAAAGTTGTAGGAACTAAGCGATTTCCAAAAACTAAACGACCCTGTAAACAAAAAAAAATTTTTTATAATTTACAAATATCCTTAACTAATTAATTCTAACTAATATTAATGATAAAGTAAATCATGAAATAATAATAGGCCTATCATTATATTAGCTGTCAAGGCAAATTTTTCATATTTATTAAGATTAATACTGATGAAAATAATTATTTTTTAAATATAAAAATTTTTTTTTGGAAATAGAAATAATAAATCCTATTAAAACAATATTAATTATTTAGATTTTTACATTGTTGGGCACCAATAATCATGTTTTCATAAACAAATTCCACTATGAAAGTTATTAGTTATATCTATTATTATTTTAATTAATTGCATAAATACAATTAAATAAATATAATATTCTTTTAATACAGTGGTTTCCAAAGTTTTTCTTGGGCTTCATTTTTGGAACAGAAATTTGCTCAGTCCATACCAAATGTTTTATTGATAACAAACATCGCTATTATAAATCTAGAAAATTCTATGAATTTCTATGCATATATTTATCATATTATATCACACAAAATAAAATGAATTATTATAAAATAAATAAAAAAATAATCTTCACATTTATTTTTGGCATATGAATTTTTTGAAAATATTTGTAAATTGTTGATCATCTTTGAATCTTCTTACCAAGCTACCATTCTCTCTTGATGCACTATTTGGAAATCACTATTTTAATATAACTGGCTACTTTAAACATAAAAACAAGTACTTTCTACAGGTTAAATAATTTATAACAAATTAATAATATTTTCAATTCTTTCATTTAGTCATCATTTGTTAAAATCTTCTTAAAATTTTTAACTGATGATGGTAAAATGAATATGAAATGATTAAAAACATTATTAATTTGTAATAAATTATTTAATCTATTCAAAGTGCTTATTTTTATTATTAATTCTATTACACAGGATAAATTTATCTTTAGTAGACATGAAGTTTACAAAGATAAAATATAAATTAGTAATCTAGTAATGAAAAATAGTATAAATATATAAAAAGATCTATCATGCAAAAAACAAATAAATCCTGATTATTGATTTTTGAAGAGAACAGATATTAGCAAACTTTAGATGCACAGAAGAAAGTTCAGAAGGTGAAGATATTCTACAACTACAAAAAAATTCTCATTTGATTGTGCTTAACAATGAAGAGGGAAAATTTAAATGAATTTATATTATCAATAATAATGTAAATACACACACTCTCCATAATTTATAAGATGTTTGTTCACTTATTATTACTTTTAATAATAAAAAATTAAGTTTCAATAATTATATCAAAACAATAAAAGTAAAATGATATCACATTAAAAAATATAACAAAAGTATATCTTTTTTGTATTGATTCTAAGTTCCAAGGTTTTGCAGTACAATGCAATTTTATAAGTACTTAATACAGACAATCCTTGACTTACATAAATGGATCAATCAGTAAAATCTTACATAAGTCAAAACATCCGTCAGAGCATATTCTTTACAGTACTAAAATAGTACTCTATATTGTGTCATAAAAACATAACTTTAAAAATAATTATATTAAAGAATAACTACATAAATCACACGATAAAGCAGTTATTTACCATCTTAGAGGCCAGATTCAATTCAGAATCTCACATTTTCACTTTTTCAAGAAAGATCTATGATTTGGACCCTCATTAACTAAACTAATATAATAAGCCCATAAAACATGTGAACATTGATGAATGATAAAATCAGGAGAAAAATGCTTGTATTTTTGTGCTGTAGCTTTATCTGCTACATAGATACATTTCTGTTTATAGAGAAATTTTACATAAGTAGAGATCTATGTAAGTCAGAGATTGCCCATATTGTATTATACAAAGATTATCTATATTATATAGAATAATATACAGCAATTGATTAAACAAATTATATTAGATAACTGAATGAATTACATAATCTTTCAAAATAAAAAAAAATCACAGTTCAATGGTTTGTTAAAGCAAAAGTTCAGTATGTTTGTAAATCAAGAAATACCTATATTCACTTCATGTTAAAAATATACTTTTTTAAACCAACAAGAAAATTCATATTTTTACAATAATAAAACAATTGATATTTCTCTCTAGTAACAATCATCCAAATAAAATTATATTTTTAGGATTTCTTTGCTTTACTTTATATTTTATAACTCTCAATTATAAATTTCACTTACTAAAAGTTATTTTTATTAATTTATAATAATTTTCAATAAAATATTTCACATAAAAAAAAATCTATATTAAAGAGGAATATTTATATACAAAACACTTACAGTTGAAATATCTACTTTGATTACAGGAATTAAATCTCTCCATTCATATCCTTGATGATCTGATATCTGTTCCACTGTATTAAGAGTTTCTCCATCACCTGATCCAGAGTCCTGCCAATATGGATCTGAACGAGTTGATAACATTCGTGGTTCCAGTCCAAATAAATGCTCCAAGCGTGCATATAATTGAGATCTGTTGTACATATGCAATTCAAATCCATTTAAAAGAAGTGAAAGGCGAGTATCTGAATGTGAAAAATCTTTCAAAAAGAAATTTTATTTATAGCATAAATAATAAAATAAATAAATAAAAATAACAATAATAAAATAGCAGTTAAATATATTTTTACAAATATAAAATAATCCATTATTAAAAATTTATCAAACTGAACTAATCTAATTATACAAAAGAAGTCTGTCTCAAAAGAAAGTTTATGTTTAATATACCAATAAAAAAGAAAGGTTGATGTCTGTCGATAAAATCTTTATTAATTATTAAAATATACAGCTTCGGAATTTACTTCTTAAAAATAATATCGTCTAAATGCAAACCATCATGCTCAGGCACTCATTTAAACGAACAGCAAAGTTTCCCAAAACGGCTTGGCATGTAGACTCCGTGCTGGCTGCCTTCTCGTAACCGATATTTTCTCTCAACTGCGCCAGAGTAGTGGGATTATTGACGTACACTTTAGATTTGAGATATCCCCATAACAAAAAGTCCATAGGGCTCAAAATCAGGACTGCATGGGGGCCAATTTATGTCACCTCTCCTGGAAATCAATTTGTTAGGGAAAATTTCACGAACTCATGGCAGAGACGTATTGGACATATGTGATGTGGCTCTGTCCTGCTGGAACCATGTTCTTTGGTTAAAATCAGTAAAGTTTTGCAGTTCAGGTACCAAGAAGTCATCTAACATCATCACATAATGTTCTGAATTGACTGTCACTGCCTGTCCTGTTTCGTCTTCAAAAAAGTACAGGCCGATTATTCCTCGCGCCGACATCACAGCCCATATGGTCACTTTAGGTGAATGTAGGGGTTTCTGATGCTTGCATTTCGTATTCGTTGCACTCCAGTAATGGCAATTCTGCTTGTTCACATGTCTGTTGAGATGAAAATGGGCCTCATTGGAAAACAAGATGATGTTAAATGTTGAAAAGTGCTCAGTAATTTGGTTAATGAATTGAAGCCTATGATTAGCATCCTGGGGCTTTAATTCTTGCATCAATTGGATTTTATAGGGGTGCAGTTTTAGATCTTTGTGTAAAATATGGTATAATGATGATCTATGCACATTTAAAGCACATGCGCGTTTACGAATGAAAAGGTTAGGAATGTCACAAACTGACTGATTTACACTCTCCACAGACTTGTCCGTTCTTGATGACCTTAGTCGCCCGGATTTCGGTTTTTTCAGTGTTGAACCAGTCTCTTCAAACTTTTTGACCCATTTTCAAATGAGTGGAACACTTGGAACATCATTCAAGTTATGCAAACCACGATGACTGCAAAATCTTCTCTGTGCTATAGTCACCGAATCACTGTTTTTGTAAAATTCTCGCACACAGAACGTGTGGTCCGCTCCCAAGAAACGCTCCATAGCAACTAAATTCCTAGAAGCCAGGCAATCAAATGACATACCCTGTGCGCCTCAGATCTGTTGCGTTTGCACAGTAAGCTAATCAATTATAAACTTTCTTTTGAGACACCTTGTACAAAGTAATAAATCATATTTATTATACAGGTTATCCTCCTATAATGAACAATATACATTTCATAGACTGTGAAAATAGTTAAACTATATACTAAAGCATGAACATTTTCATGTAATAAATGAATATATAAAAATTTATATCTTTTATGGATATATTTCATTAAAGTTATATATACATTTTTAATATTTATTTTTATCAATGAATATTATGTTAGGATTAGAAACAATATATTAAAACTAAACTCAAATGTTATTAAGAGAGAATTTTATTTATATAAAACATACATATTATAAATAAAAAAGCATTTTTTATTTTAGATAATTAATTTTTCAATTAGAAGGATGTGGTATAACTTTTCGTATTATACTGATTATTCTAAGTAATAAATGCAAATTTGATTGCCTATATCAGGGATCGGCAAACTGTGGCTCACGAGCCGCATGCAGCTCTTTAGATATATATATGTGGCTCTGAAATAAAAATGAAAATAAAACTATCATAGTTTTACTGATAAAAATTTTTAAAGAATTTTATTCACAAATAATGATTTAATTTGTTTTATAGATCTTGCAAAACTTCGTGGCAAGATTTATAAAACAAAAATGCATGCCTTAAATTCAAAACAAATAACTACAAACCAGACACAGAAATTTTCTAAAAAAATGAAAGCTCATTGCTCACACTTATTACAACCAATGAGAGCAATTTTTTGTGTTTTTTCTTCATTTAATAAATATATAACTCATATTATAACTTGTTATATTTCTTTAAATTTTCCTTATTTGTAAAAATATATTTATGGCTCTCAAATAATTTTAAAACTGTTGTGAGGGACAGATTTGGCTCTTATGTCTAAAAAGTTTGCTGACCCCTGGACTATATGATATGATAAGTCATTATAAATTTATTTTAGAAAAAAACAAAGCAATTGTTTCTTTTCTAAAATAAATTTATTATGACTTATCATCTAGTTTTCTCTTAAGCATGTTGCTTATTTCATTGTCTGTACCACATCAGAAATTATTTTCACCAATAGCAGGATGACATGTATCATCCTGCTATAATTTGCTACAAATCTATAATTTAATATCAATGATTCCTCTTGTAAGTTAATCTTTTTCACTGTTATTTTAGCATTTTTTTTACCATTTTTGAATTATTTATGAAAAAAAATACAGTGATATAATTGCCTTGCCTGAGGCTATTGCTCAGACATTAGTATTATTCTGGTGTAAATTCAATGTAGAATGTATTGAATATTTTCTTTAACCTTCTCAAAATCCCATGCAAAAATAGTTTCATATATCCATGATTCTTATCACAAGATATGATCTTATTAAACTCCATAGCTTTTTCATGGTCTTCTGAACAATTCATATGTATCTTTCTAAAATAATGATCTATAAGTGGCACATTTATAATTCATCAGATCATTAGATGTGGCTGTAATTATAGAAAAAGATATTCATGATGGTGAACAACAGAAAACTAACCTATGATATTGTTCTGATGCTCTCCTGGTTTAATGATCTGACAAGTAATAATAAACTGCAAAAAAATCATTTTTAGAAGGATATATATATATGAACAGTTCAAAAGACCATGATAAAGATATAGAGTTTAATACAGTGTTTTTCAACCTTTTTCATTGAGTGGCACCCCTGATTGAAAAATAAAAAATCGTGACACCCTTGACCAGCAGCGGATCTAGAATCTGAATAAGGGGGGCTAATGGGAAGATGAATTTTTTGCAAAAACGAATATTACATGCAATGCTGGGGTGGGGACTCTCTCCCCGGGGAAGAAAATTTTTAAAAATTGACAGTTTGAAGTAGCATTTAAATGCAAAAAAAGCATTTCTACGTATTCAAAATCAAAATTCAAGTCCATTGAATTTTGTCGAAATACCTACATATAAAATAATAATCTTGCTATTTTTTTTAAATCTAGTTTTATTATCAAATATATCAAATTACACAAAGATGTGTAAATATGTAATTGCAATTTAGTATTTATAAAGTAAAGATTAAAATATTTTATTCTAATTACTGTGTTTTTAAATCAAACATCAAATCAAAAATAATGATAAATTCTCTATTGCAATCCATTTTACATCGCATCACTTATCATTAATTCTAACTGAAAAGATTCATCGATCATCAAATTTAGCCTTGAAAGTTCTTCTTTCTTTGAAAAGAGTATAAGTAACTTTCCAAGAAAATGCCTAAACTTTGCAACACCCCAATCGTGGTACCGTGGCACTATAAGGTGCCGCGGCACCTGGTTGAAAAACACTGGTTTAATAGGATCATATGTTATAGCAAGAATCATAGATATAGGAAAGATTTTACACATGGAATTTTTGAGACGATTAAGATATAGGCTGCCACTTTGAACTTTAGTTCCATATGGTCAAGGTCATTTACTCTGCCATTTCAAACTATAGTACCTTCAAGTTGGAACATTTTTCTTTACTCAATATTTTTTAACTGTTTATAGTTTACTCCAATCTAATTATTGCTTGTTGTTTTTAAAATTTTTTATTTTCTAATTTAGAACAAAGAAAATTTTTATGATATGATTAATTTTTTGTATTTATTATTTAATAAGTATAGTCTATTAAAAATGAACTTTATAATATATATACATTTAAGAATAAATTATTTTTCATTATATATAAATATTTGCTGAGGAACACAAACTAATAAAATAGATTAAATTAAAATTATTTTGATGAACAATATATTTTTAGAGAGAATGTATTTCTATTAATCTTGGCATAAATAATTAAAATAAGAAAAATTAATTTAAATCCAATAAAACTAAATATATTGAGTAATACATTATAATAATCAATAATACTGTATAAAAACTGAAATAAATAAAAGTATTTTGCCTGGCACAGTGTAGTTAGTGTGTATTGCTGACTTTGAAAAAAATTTCAAGGTCATGCAAAAATTTTCAAAAATTTTGTACTTTCTAGATTTTCAAATTGGATTCAATTGCAATAAGCATATTTTGCATTGTATTTATAATTTCAGAGAAAAAATTCAGTGATTTCTCTGAGACACCAACTACCCTAATTTGTTTGACAATTATTTCCCCAAATTTTTTTTCTTTATATTTAATATACTTTTTAAATTGCGTGTTTTCACTTTATAAGGTAGAATAATATATGGCTGTTTGTTGAAACATATTATTATTTTTTCTAATATTTAATTTTTTCTGAACATACCCACTTTTTACATTATCAAGTTTTTAAAAAGATGTTTCATTCATATATCAGTATTATGGATATATTTTGATAAAATGTTCTATAATGTTTACAAAATGAAAGAAATTAGGCAGTTTCCTGTTAAATATATAAAGTAATCACAAACTGGATTTTGCTAAAAATCAACTCCCTGGAACAATACCCAAAAATATATAATATTTTGCTTAAAATTTTATAGAATATAGTCTTATGAAAAGGGAAAATAACACTTTAGTTGATTTAATCTAATAATTATTCCACAGTATAATTTTAAGTTAAAACTATATTCTATTTGCTTATTATGCAACATATTAGAAAAAAATGAATAAAATATTAAATTTAATAGGAAAGATCATAATTTTATATTTGTTAACAATAAAATGTATTTCTTTATATATTAGAATTAAAAAATCTTTAAAATATTTAAAGCCATAATGATTTGTTTATTTTATTATTATAATAAAATAAACAAATCATTATGGCTTTAAATATAAATAGCAAATAAATATTGATGCAAAAGAATATTAAGCTCACTGTTTGCTATGTATTTTAAGTTTAAATTGATAAATTCAATTTATACTTTATAATTTTCAATTAGATATTTCATACTTCTAAAATGTTCATTTTTAGTATTTGTTAATTTGTTACTTTTATTTTAGCTATATTCCATTCTTCTTAGAAAAATTTTTATTTCCTAAACCTATCAATGATAGAGATGTTATTTTATTCAGGTCATTAGTTTCTGTTATATAGAAAAGCCATATTTATTCTGTTTAGTCTTGTGCCAAATTAATATTTCAATATATATTCTTTTAAATTATCTTTTAGCTACTTTACATAATACTTCTATTAAGACAGCCTGTGTTATTTTACTTATTAAACATTTAAATATTTGCAAGTTTATTTAAATTCAATATAATCAAGTTGCTGCTCCATTTGCATTCTATAAATATTTATCTTACTGGTTAGTAGAATTAATAATATTATCTTATTTATATATTTTTAAATTAAAAAAATAAACAAATTTATTAATTTTAAAGAATTAAATGATTTAATTAAATAAACAACCTTCGGTTATTTCTTTATGAACATAAGGATACCACCATCTAAATATAAGCCAACCATCTTGTGCACGAATTGTATAATCTTCATTTATAAAAGCAATGTCTCGAAACATTATTTTTCCTGATAAGACAGATACAGAAAGAGAACCTGAAATAAATTAACTAATTAAATATTTAAAAAAATTCATTGTGTACTTTGGATATATAAAACTATAAACAAATTATTTTTTATTATTTAAGCATTTTATAAAAATTTAAGGAATTTTAATTAAGCAATTTACTCAAGAAATACAAATTAAATACTAAATATAAATTATTATATTTAATAATCAATTTTTTTAATTGTACTAAATATTTTGATTGCACAAGTTTCCCTTAATTTATGGTTACTGGAATCTTAAAAACTGTTTTTTAAGGTGAAAATTCATTTTCCATTAATTCCAATGTAAAAATTTTGAATTGGTTCATGGATATCACAAAGTTATACCATTTTACTTACTGATATTAAATCATTCTAGAAGCATTAATATAAAAATAATTATCTATGTTATCATACAATACTTTATGATAATTATTACATATTTAATTTATTACTTACTATTATTTGACTTTGAATTTTAGAACTACTAAGTGCAAAGTGATCATCAAATTTAAGTCTAATAAGGCAATAAACTTGCCAATCATTGTGGTTTTTACCTACAAATCAAATATTCAAAGACAAATTGACCCTTAATATGATAATTTAGAATTAATTGTAATTTTAATAATTATTTTTTTAATTAAAGCTAAAGTGCCAGCAAAGCAGGCAGTTGAGATGATACCACTACTCAATGATGCCCTACTCAGTTATTAACTCTTACACTATTGAGTGCAAGAGTTAGCAACTGAGTAGGGCATCAGTTCTACACAATTCAGAGTGAGCAGTGGCTATATATGATGCTTCATGAAGAGGAAAGGATTATCACTGTGAAAGCAAACATCATTTATGCCAACAAATATTTACTTTGATGACAAAATTATAAACATTCACAAAAATGTAATTAGACTGAGACAAAGCAATGAATATTTGTAATTGCATATAGATAACATTTATCAAACATCAATATAATTTGTAAT
>WUQG02442991.1:0-13438 GCA_011317285.2 Androctonus mauritanicus
CAATATAGGGGTGATTCTTCATCTACTCTTTATGCTCTTTCAGATGACAAAATATCAGCAAAATCCCAGACACATCGGGTGGGATGTTCTCTTGTTAGTGTATTTAGGATAATAGAAGTATGGAAAAAGTATTGTATTTCTATTTTAAACAAAGTAAAGAATTTTTATAAATATCACTGTCAATTTAAAATTGCATTTTATAATACTATATATGGAAAACTGAAATTGTTCACCAAAAAATGTTTTATAAATGTAAACAGCACTTAAAATACATTACAGTCATAACAAGGTGACAGATTTCTGATAATGAACATCCTAATAAAAATTAATTTTTATTTTTGAATTCAAATATAATAAGTTTTCTGCTTTATTATTAACATGCCCTCTTAACTTGCGAGTTTTTTTCCTTTGTGTAGGCATATTTGCTTCTTATATACTGAATCTCCTCTATCTTATTATTAATAATTTTTTTTTAATATTTAGGCTAAAAAGATATTTTTATAAACATCTTAATAAAATTTCTTTGAAAAATTCAATTTATTCACAAGGCTTGTTAGTAAAAAAAAACTTTTGTTGGATGGCTAAGATTTTATTAAAAAATGTGTTTTCTTCAAGTTCATATAAAGAATGAAAAGTTGTGAAAAAAATAAAATTCAAAACATTTTTATTTTGTTAGAATGATGATGATAAATGTAATGAAGTGTAAAAATTTTTGATCAAAATTAAGTTAGATTTCATATTAATTTTTTTGCATATTAATTAGATTTTGAAAAAATAAATAAATCATAGATTTCTATGGGTTAATATTGTTTATTATATTATTTAATTTTCAAAAAATTATATTAAATCTAAAATTGTGCAAGTCAGGAATATATATATATATATATATATATATATAAATTAAGGAATGTCTAATGCCCAAATCATAAATTTAAACATATTTCATATTTATTAAAAAATGCAATACAGGTATACCTCACTTTATGGCATTTTTCAATTATATTCATGTTTTTATTTTCAGCACTTGCCTTGTTCTTAACCTTTTAACTACTGTATTATGCATTTTGGAAAGCTAAATTTATTTATTTATAAATTTACTTTCTATCTCAAAAGAACAAATATCTAACTAATCACAAAATAATATTTAAATAGGTATAATGATACATATAGATCAATAAACGGTACAAATATTCAATTTATTGCAATTTTAAATATTTTCATTATTCTGGCTTCTGCCATATGGATTATGGAATTTCTGAAAAAGAATCTCTAATTTCTAATCAATGCAATATTTCATCAGAGTATCAATGACATCTGCGGCATGTACAGGAATATAATAGAGGACTGAATGGACAGTTGGCCCATAGTCAGTCCCCACAAAGGACAAATATTTTAAGATTAGTATTATAATATTGTAACATTTTTTTTTATTTTTACCTTTATATAATTTTTTAGGCCTAGCACTATTTTGTATTTAATAAATGATATGTAAGTGTGTTTTTAGTCTATATGCATTGGAAAAAATGAAAGAAAGTTGCAAGTTCTTTTACAGCAACTGTATGGAACATAATCTGTCATATTAGCAAGGTATGCCTGTACCTGTAGAGAAATATTAAAACATTAACTTTTAACTAATTTGTATTATTAAAATTATTTGATTGAAAATAATGACAAGCATATATGGCATAAGTTTAAATAATTATAAAAATAAATTACTGATAGATTTTTGCAACTAATAGGAAGATTAAGAAAATGCTAAGAATCAGAGGAAGTTAATGTTATAAAGCAAAACTATTATATACTAAAAAAAAAAAAAAGCAGCAGTTTCAAACACAGATTAAAAACAAATATTCATTCATCATGACAAGATATGAAATTTTAAAGTTCTTAAAATCATTAAGTAAATGATTTTATTCTAGTTTTGTAGGAAAAATGTTGAGATTAGTTATATGTATTACAAACTTATAACATTAATGCCATTAAAAAAAATATATAAACAAACAAAAAATAGTGATACTAATAAAATAAATTTTAATATGCTGATTACCTCCAGCAGCATAAGCTGAAAGTGGTGATGCTAAACCAGGTGTGCCAAAAGGTGATGCAAGCATACCCATAGAACCTACCAATACATTACTAATGTTAAGTAGAATTTAGCATGCTAAAATTCAAATGCTAAAAAAATTCATAAAATACAAACCTGATTTGATTCCAGTTATACCTAATGAGTCTAATGTTACATCACCAGTAGGAAGATTATTATTGGTGAAATCTCTACTTTTGTCGTTGTTAAATTTAATATTCAAATTTGTCAGTTTTGAATACTCTATTCTCAAAGTACAACAGGCATTGTAAATATTTTGACCATCTAGAGACTAAGTTATTAAAAAAAAAAAAGGGCAAAAATTATTTAAATTTAAAATCTATATATAATTTTAAAAAAGAATTCTTTTATTAATCTAAAAGCATAACTTACCAATTTTGCTGCTTGTGCTGTAATAACATCTGGATACTGAATTAGAGCTTGGAATGTATCTATAAAATAGCATTTTTATAAATATATTATTTATGTAAAATTTCAATAATAATAAATCTTCCAAAGTAATATCCAAAACTGCTTTTGGGCAGAAATAAAGTACAACAGTTTTATTATAAGCCAAAAGATAATGTTTAATTGCAACATTTTTAATCACATTCACTATTAGGAGATTATTAAAGTGTTTTTTGCCTTGAAAATTAATATAATGTAACAGAAAACACTACAACTAAAATTTCAGTATTTTAGCCTTTAAACAAAAGATGACAAAAGTATCTTTAATAACCGCAGAAAAATTTCAGCTGATAATCTTGACAATAATAGATTCAAATTTTGCTACTGTGTATGCAATAAACTTTGAAATACTTATACAACCATAACAATATAATTCATTGCTTCTTAATGTCCGAATATAAATTTATAAATGCACTTGAAGCAAGTATGAATAAAGTTAATTTATTCGTAAAACACTTTCGAACCTTCTTCCAGTCCCTCTTCAGTACAGTCTTTCCTAACTATTTTTAAACAAATTATAAAACTTTAAACAGATTAGTTATAGAAATTCTGAGTTTTATAATCTGTTTAAAGTTTTATAATTTGTTTAAAAATAGTTAGGAAAGACTGTACTAAGGAGGGACCGGAAGAAGGTCCGAAAGCATTTTACAAATAAATTAACTTTATTCATACTTGCTTCAAGTGTATTTATAAATTTATATTTGAAATACTTTTTTGCTCAGCTGGATAGATAGCAATATAGGTAAATAATATAAAAATTAAAATTTTATGTATTGCTGCTTTTTCTGTTTAACTGTGCATCATTTTGTTCAATCAGAAGCAGACCATAAAAATCTGACAAAACCATTAATTCTTGAATAAATAAGTATGTTTCTATTGTATCTATTGCATTTATCAACTATACAATTCTCAAACTGTTAATCTCACAAATGTGCAAACAGAATGAATTCAGTTACTGTACAAACAGTTCTTGGTTTATGAATTTTTTTCAAATATATATTACATATATTAAAGAATCAAAAATATATACATTAATTGCAATAAATTCTAAACATTCATAAATAGGCATTTAAACCAAGATGCATGGCTATAAAATACAGTGCAATTGATTTTCGAGAAGAAATTCTGTCACCTGCTTCAAAATTGGAAAATTCAAAATACTAGCTGAGAAGCAGTAGTAGTATATTCTCTGGTTTTATTCTAATTGTAATTCCCAGATTCTGCCTAAGATAGTAATTCATCAGCATTAAAGCTCATCTACTTATCTATCAATAATAATGAAGAATAAAAAGTCTAACATTAATATAGCATAAATAATTTATTATAATAATTTTCTTGATTTTAAAGAATGTTTTCATTTCTACTTGTTATGTTACATATGCTTAATAGAGTAATAATTAACCCCTTGAGTGCTGCACATGTCAGTTTCTGCCTGTAATCGTCTGCTGACAGATAATTAATATGCAAAAAATTAAAACTGATATCTCACTTAATTTTTGACAAAATATTTTGAAATTTTCAAGATTTATTGTCTTTTTTGATCTCTTTCTAACAATGTAAGCATCTTTGGAATTTTATTTTTTTCACAACTTTTTGTTCCATATGAGATCAATGAAAATACTTTATAAAATCTTACTACCCAATGAAATAGATATTTTTAGATAGCAACATGTTATCTCAACAAAATGAAGAAATTCAGCTACATTTTTAGAAGTTAATTATAAAAAAAATTATATAAATTCAATGAAATAATGTTGTTTTAACTAACACTTCATATTAATTTTTGTTCTTGCATTATTTATACAATTTTTAACAGTATTTTTTTTATAAATTTTTTAATTTATAGCAAAAAGTTTTAACATATATGAGAATGGTCTCATCTCATACATAAACAGCTGCAATATAATTTATGTTGCTCTATATACTTTCCTAATATCTACAATATTTTCCCAGTTTTCAGCATTTTATAACTCCTAGAAATAAAAATTCTAATTTTTATTTCTAAATTTCAAAAATATCATTTAACTTATCCAAAAATTGAAATTATTTTGATATATTGGGCTACAAAATCAACAAAATGAAATAAAGAAAAATCCAAATTCTATCTAGTGGTTCAATTATAAACAATGCTTGTTTACATGTAATTTAAAAAAATATTTCAGCAATGGAAAAAATTTAGAAACCACCATCAAAAATGGAAATTTTAATGCATTCAACATAAAATCTGATTCATAATAGCTTGATTAATAAAATCAGGATTAATTTTTTTTAACATTTTTTATGGTATTTTTATCATTTTGTTTTGACATCTATCCATGTCACAGGCACACAAGCATAATTAAGATCATGATGTTTATAAACAGCACATTCAAGAGGTTAAAGCTATCATTTCAATGTTAACAAAACATAATAATGTAAGCTTATTCTTATTTGTTTTGCTGAACACCAATCCTCGTTATGCTGAATCAATATCCATCCAATAAGAGTTATAAAATCATATAGTTGATGTTCAATTCAATTTCTATTTTACTATTTTTGTAGAGAATGCAATACATTTAAATTTTATAGTTATTACACTAGTAAAGTATTTGATTTCACATTCATATTGTAGATGATTTAATTTTTTTCAAACTATATCAATGAAAATTGCCACATCTCTGAAAGATGAGAGAGTTTCTTGAAAATGTATACTGCCAAGAAAATATCAATGATGTGTATAAAATAAAAATTAGGTGTATATAATTTTTGAATTAATATATGATTTATGGCCTTTTCAATAAATATAGGTTTATTTATATATGATATTTCCTATCAAGAAAAATTTAGCTAAATTAACTTTTTACTTTAATTTCTTTCTCCAAATTATACAAGTGCAAAATAAATAAATATTTCAAAAACACATACAGGTTATGCCAAAATTTACAGACTTATAGAGATAAAATTCTGAGTAAAAAAGTCTAGTCACGTTTTTGATTTGAGGCTCCATTTAACACGTTCACTGCCACTGCTGTGATCAGAAGAAAAGAGTTACTGGTGATGTCAGGTGGTTGACGTGATTTCCCAACATCAGTCTGGAAGGGTCACTCACAATTTTTAAAAAATTATTTTTCTTTAATCTAAAAAGTTTTTCAAAATTTAATTACTGTATATTGTAGATTATATTTATCATCATCAATTACTGACAAAAAATTTTTTTCCATTTTATTTTTAATAATATTTTTTAAAGTTATAAATGAACATGGCCAGCTAGCTTAGAACTCCTGCCAATTCCTTCCCAGCAAACTTCTATTCCACCTACTAAGCTCAATACTCTCTTATTGGCAAATATATATATTCTGAACCAATAAGGGTAAAAAAATAATATTGTAGGTTTATTGTGGGAGAAGAGTCATTCTTATTTTAGAAGTTTTTTCTTGAAAACAGCCAAATATTATTGCAAAATAAAGCAAAAAACTATTAAAATATTGAGTAAATATATAAACTAATGTAAATTATTGCTTAAAAATTATATCTAATATAAATTTAAGCATTTTTTTTATAAGTATATAGCAATAATTTTACTAAGAAAACTTGATGTGTTACTAATTTATTAAATAATCAAAATTTTATCAAAATATGAATGGAATTACATCATTCAGGGCTTGTTTTATTCATTAAGGACACTGCTATCAGACATATATAAAAAATTTGAGTGGACACACAAAAAACTAGTATAAAATTTGTATATTATATGCAATGAATATATCTTTAAATAAAACAAAATTATATGGGTTAAAAAGGAATATAGAAGCTATATTTACATTAAAAATTTCAGATTTATTTGATGAAAAGTAAGCACAACATAACAATTTATAAATTTCTGAATATTGTTAGGCTTAACTACAGAAAATTGCTGGCATAATGCTTTCACCAAAAAAAGAGAAATGATGGTTGTCAAAAGGGTTAAAAGATATAACACGTGAAAGTTTCGTGATATCATTTCTGGTTCAGTCATAACTATTTTTTAAAAGTGTTTATAGATGGTTTAAAAATGAAAATAAATTTTAACTACTTAAAAACTCTCCTAAAAAAATCTAGAGCTATCATAAGAAACTGCTAAAACACTAACTTATGTGATATAAAACAGCACTCAAAGCAGTTGTGTTAATAAACTATTTATTAAAATATCGATATTTTAATAAATAGTTTATTAACACAACTGCTTTGAGTGCTGTTTTATATCACATAAGTTAGTGTTTTAGCAGTTTCTTATGATAGCTCTAGATTTTTTTAGGAGAGTTTTTAAGTAGTTAAAATTTATTTTCATTTTTAAACCATCTATAAACACTTTTAAAAAATAGTTATGACTGAACCAGAAATGATATCACGAAACTTTCACGTGTTATATCTTTTAACCCTTTTGACAACCATCATTTCTCTTTTTTTGGTGAAAGCATTATGCCAGCAATTTTCTGTAGTTAAGCCTAACAATATTCAGAAATTTATAAATTGTTATGTTGTGCTTACTTTTCATCAAATAAATCTGAAATTTTTAATGTAAATATAGCTTCTATATTCCTTTTTAACCCATATAATTTTGTTTTATTTAAAGATATATTCATTGCATATAATATACAAATTTTATACTAGTTTTTTGTGTGTCCACTCAAATTTTTTATATATGTCTGATAGCAGTGTCCTTAATGAATAAAACAAGCCCTGAATGATGTAATTCCATTCATATTTTGATAAAATTTTGATTATTTAATAAATTAGTAACACATCAAGTTTTCTTAGTAAAATTATTGCTATATACTTATAAAAAAAATGCTTAAATTTATATTAGATATAATTTTTAAGCAATAATTTACATTAGTTTATATATTTACTCAATATTTTAATAGTTTTTTGCTTTATTTTGCAATAATATTTGGCTGTTTTCAAGAAAAAACTTCTAAAATAAGAATGACTCTTCTCCCACAATAAACCTACAATATTATTTTTTTACCCTTATTGGTTCAGAATATATATATTTGCCAATAAGAGAGTATTGAGCTTAGTAGGTGGAATAGAAGTTTGCTGGGAAGGAATTGGCAGGAGTTCTAAGCTAGCTGGCCATGTTCATTTATAACTTTAAAAAATATTATTAAAAATAAAATGGAAAAAAATTTTTTGTCAGTAATTGATGATGATAAATATAATCTACAATATACAGTAATTAAATTTTGAAAAACTTTTTAGATTAAAGAAAAATAATTTTTTAAAAATTGTGAGTGACCCTTCCAGACTGATGTTGGGAAATCACGTCAACCACCTGACATCACCAGTAACTCTTTTCTTCTGATCACAGCAGTGGCAGTGAACGTGTTAAATGGAGCCTCAAATCAAAAACGTGACTAGACTTTTTTACTCAGAATTTTATCTCTATAAGTCTGTAAATTTTGGCATAACCTGTATGTGTTTTTGAAATATTTATTTATTTTGCACTTGTATAATTTGGAGAAAGAAATTAAAGTAAAAAGTTAATTTAGCTAAATTTTTCTTGATAGGAAATATCATATATAAATAAACCTATATTTATTGAAAAGGCCATAAATCATATATTAATTCAAAAATTATATACACCTAATTTTTATTTTATACACATCATTGATATTTTCTTGGCAGTATACATTTTCAAGAAACTCTCTCATCTTTCAGAGATGTGGCAATTTTCATTGATATAGTTTGAAAAAAATTAAATCATCTACAATATGAATGTGAAATCAAATACTTTACTAGTGTAATAACTATAAAATTTAAATGTATTGCATTCTCTACAAAAATAGTAAAATAGAAATTGAATTGAACATCAACTATATGATTTTATAACTCTTATTGGATGGATATTGATTCAGCATAACGAGGATTGGTGTTCAGCAAAACAAATAAGAATAAGCTTACATTATTATGTTTTGTTAACATTGAAATGATAGCTTTAACCTCTTGAATGTGCTGTTTATAAACATCATGATCTTAATTATGCTTGTGTGCCTGTGACATGGATAGATGTCAAAACAAAATGATAAAAATACCATAAAAAATGTTAAAAAAAATTAATCCTGATTTTATTAATCAAGCTATTATGAATCAGATTTTATGTTGAATGCATTAAAATTTCCATTTTTGATGGTGGTTTCTAAATTTTTTCCATTGCTGAAATATTTTTTTAAATTACATGTAAACAAGCATTGTTTATAATTGAACCACTAGATAGAATTTGGATTTTTCTTTATTTCATTTTGTTGATTTTGTAGCCCAATATATCAAAATAATTTCAATTTTTGGATAAGTTAAATGATATTTTTGAAATTTAGAAATAAAAATTAGAATTTTTATTTCTAGGAGTTATAAAATGCTGAAAACTGGGAAAATATTGTAGATATTAGGAAAGTATATAGAGCAACATAAATTATATTGCAGCTGTTTATGTATGAGATGAGACCATTCTCATATATGTTAAAACTTTTTGCTATAAATTAAAAAATTTATAAAAAAAATACTGTTAAAAATTGTATAAATAATGCAAGAACAAAAATTAATATGAAGTGTTAGTTAAAACAACATTATTTCATTGAATTTATATAATTTTTTTTATAATTAACTTCTAAAAATGTAGCTGAATTTCTTCATTTTGTTGAGATAACATGTTGCTATCTAAAAATATCTATTTCATTGGGTAGTAAGATTTTATAAAGTATTTTCATTGATCTCATATGGAACAAAAAGTTGTGAAAAAAATAAAATTCCAAAGATGCTTACATTGTTAGAAAGAGATCAAAAAAGACAATAAATCTTGAAAATTTCAAAATATTTTGTCAAAAATTAAGTGAGATATCAGTTTTAATTTTTTGCATATTAATTATCTGTCAGCAGACGATTACAGGCAGAAACTGACATGTGCAGCACTCAAGGGGTTAATTATTACTCTATTAAGCATATGTAACATAACAAGTAGAAATGAAAACATTCTTTAAAATCAAGAAAATTATTATAATAAATTATTTATGCTATATTAATGTTAGACTTTTTATTCTTCATTATTATTGATAGATAAGTAGATGAGCTTTAATGCTGATGAATTACTATCTTAGGCAGAATCTGGGAATTACAATTAGAATAAAACCAGAGAATATACTACTACTGCTTCTCAGCTAGTATTTTGAATTTTCCAATTTTGAAGCAGGTGACAGAATTTCTTCTCGAAAATCAATTGCACTGTATTTTATAGCCATGCATCTTGGTTTAAATGCCTATTTATGAATGTTTAGAATTTATTGCAATTAATGTATATATTTTTGATTCTTTAATATATGTAATATATATTTGAAAAAAATTCATAAACCAAGAACTGTTTGTACAGTAACTGAATTCATTCTGTTTGCACATTTGTGAGATTAACAGTTTGAGAATTGTATAGTTGATAAATGCAATAGATACAATAGAAACATACTTATTTATTCAAGAATTAATGGTTTTGTCAGATTTTTATGGTCTGCTTCTGATTGAACAAAATGATGCACAGTTAAACAGAAAAAGCAGCAATACATAAAATTTTAATTTTTATATTATTTACCTATATTGCTATCTATCCAGCTGAGCAAAAAAGTATTTCAAATATAAATTTATAAATACACTTGAAGCAAGTATGAATAAAGTTAATTTATTTGTAAAATGCTTTCGGACCTTCTTCCGGTCCCTCCTTAGTACAGTCTTTCCTAACTATTTTTAAACAAATTATAAAACTTTAAACAGATTATAAAACTCAGAATTTCTATAACTAATCTGTTTAAAGTTTTATAATTTGTTTAAAAATAGTTAGGAAAGACTGTACTGAAGAGGGACTGGAAGAAGGTTCGAAAGTGTTTTACGAATAAATTAACTTTATTCATACTTGCTTCAAGTGCATTTATAAATTTATATTCGGACATTAAGAAGCAATGAATTATATTGTTATGGTTGTATAAGTATTTCAAAGTTTATTGCATACACAGTAGCAAAATTTGAATCTATTATTGTCAAGATTATCAGCTGAAATTTTTCTGCGGTTATTAAAGATACTTTTGTCATCTTTTGTTTAAAGGCTAAAATACTGAAATTTTAGTTGTAGTGTTTTCTGTTACATTATATTAATTTTCAAGGCAAAAAACACTTTAATAATCTCCTAATAGTGAATGTGATTAAAAATGTTGCAATTAAACATTATCTTTTGGCTTATAATAAAACTGTTGTACTTTATTTCTGCCCAAAAGCAGTTTTGGATATTACTTTGGAAGATTTATTATTATTGAAATTTTACATAAATAATATATTTATAAAAATGCTATTTTATAGATACATTCCAAGCTCTAATTCAGTATCCAGATGTTATTACAGCACAAGCAGCAAAATTGGTAAGTTATGCTTTTAGATTAATAAAAGAATTCTTTTTTAAAATTATATATAGATTTTAAATTTAAATAATTTTTGCCCTTTTTTTTTTTTAATAACTTAGTCTCTAGATGGTCAAAATATTTACAATGCCTGTTGTACTTTGAGAATAGAGTATTCAAAACTGACAAATTTGAATATTAAATTTAACAACGACAAAAGTAGAGATTTCACCAATAATAATCTTCCTACTGGTGATGTAACATTAGACTCATTAGGTATAACTGGAATCAAATCAGGTTTGTATTTTATGAATTTTTTTAGCATTTGAATTTTAGCATGCTAAATTCTACTTAACATTAGTAATGTATTGGTAGGTTCTATGGGTATGCTTGCATCACCTTTTGGCACACCTGGTTTAGCATCACCACTTTCAGCTTATGCTGCTGGAGGTAATCAGCATATTAAAATTTATTTTATTAGTATCACTATTTTTTGTTTGTTTATATATTTTTTTTAATGGCATTAATGTTATAAGTTTGTAATACATATAACTAATCTCAACATTTTTCCTACAAAACTAGAATAAAATCATTTACTTAATGATTTTAAGAACTTTAAAATTTCATATCTTGTCATGATGAATGAATATTTGTTTTTAATCTGTGTTTGAAACTGCTGCTTTTTTTTTTTTTTAGTATATAATAGTTTTGCTTTATAACATTAACTTCCTCTGATTCTTAGCATTTTCTTAATCTTCCTATTAGTTGCAAAAATCTATCAGTAATTTATTTTTATAATTATTTAAACTTATGCCATATATGCTTGTCATTATTTTCAATCAAATAATTTTAATAATACAAATTAGTTAAAAGTTAATGTTTTAATATTTCTCTACAGGTACAGGCATACCTTGCTAATATGACAGATTATGTTCCATACAGTTGCTGTAAAAGAACTTGCAACTTTCTTTCATTTTTTCCAATGCATATAGACTAAAAACACACTTACATATCATTTATTAAATACAAAATAGTGCTAGGCCTAAAAAATTATATAAAGGTAAAAATAAAAAAAAATGTTACAATATTATAATACTAATCTTAAAATATTTGTCCTTTGTGGGGACTGACTATGGGCCAACTGTCCATTCAGTCCTCTATTATATTCCTGTACATGCCGCAGATGTCATTGATACTCTGATGAAATATTGCATTGATTAGAAATTAGAGATTCTTTTTCAGAAATTCCATAATCCATATGGCAGAAGCCAGAATAATGAAAATATTTAAAATTGCAATAAATTGAATATTTGTACCGTTTATTGATCTATATGTATCATTATACCTATTTAAATATTATTTTGTGATTAGTTAGATATTTGTTCTTTTGAGATAGAAAGTAAATTTATAAATAAATAAATTTAGCTTTCCAAAATGCATAATACAGTAGTTAAAAGGTTAAGAACAAGGCAAGTGCTGAAAATAAAAACATGAATATAATTGAAAAATGCCATAAAGTGAGGTATACCTGTATTGCATTTTTTAATAAATATGAAATATGTTTAAATTTATGATTTGGGCATTAGACATTCCTTAATTTATATATATATATATATATATATATATATTCCTGACTTGCACAATTTTAGATTTAATATAATTTTTTGAAAATTAAATAATATAATAAACAATATTAACCCATAGAAATCTATGATTTATTTATTTTTTCAAAATCTAATTAATATGCAAAAAAATTAATATGAAATCTAACTTAATTTTGATCAAAAATTTTTACACTTCATTACATTTATCATCATCATTCTAACAAAATAAAAATGTTTTGAATTTTATTTTTTTCACAACTTTTCATTCTTTATATGAACTTGAAGAAAACACATTTTTTAATAAAATCTTAGCCATCCAACAAAAGTTTTTTTTTACTAACAAGCCTTGTGAATAAATTGAATTTTTCAAAGAAATTTTATTAAGATGTTTATAAAAATATCTTTTTAGCCTAAATATTAAAAAAAAATTATTAATAATAAGATAGAGGAGATTCAGTATATAAGAAGCAAATATGCCTACACAAAGGAAAAAAACTCGCAAGTTAAGAGGGCATGTTAATAATAAAGCAGAAAACTTATTATATTTGAATTCAAAAATAAAAATTAATTTTTATTAGGATGTTCATTATCAGAAATCTGTCACCTTGTTATGACTGTAATGTATTTTAAGTGCTGTTTACATTTATAAAACATTTTTTGGTGAACAATTTCAGTTTTCCATATATAGTATTATAAAATGCAATTTTAAATTGACAGTGATATTTATAAAAATTCTTTACTTTGTTTAAAATAGAAATACAATACTTTTTCCATACTTCTATTATCCTAAATACACTAACAAGAGAACATCCCACCCGATGTGTCTGGGATTTTGCTGATATTTTGTCATCTGAAAGAGCATAAAGAGTAGATGAAGAATCACCCCTATATTG
>WUQG02443002.1:0-13438 GCA_011317285.2 Androctonus mauritanicus
AGTAAGAAAGTTTCTCAGCACTGACACAGACAGTTAACACACAACTAAACATCACAAGTAACTATGTCTTGACTCTTGTCCGACATAGCACTTTGCTCCGGAGTCATTCCGTGCTCACATGATAAACAACTCCATAATAATAATAAATTTTATATTTATTATATAGAACTTTCAAAATGGTAAATATAATGGTTTTCATCAATAATTTAATTTTTTTTTTTTTTTTTTTTGGTCAATTATATGAGAATTTAAGATATTTTCACGGATTTGTCTGGCTAGAAAAATTAATTCAAATTTGGAGATTTTTAAATGCGTAACTACGTAGATTATACATTATTAAAATATTTAATTGCTATAAGTAACAACGAAATTATCATCATCATCATCATTATCAGTAAGGAAAATAAATTCAAATAATAATAATAATTTAAAATACAATAATTGGTATTATAATAATTATTTAATTTTGTAAAAATATTTGAAGTATTTATTTCATTAATGAATATATATATAATTATCTTAAATAAAATATGAAAATTATAAAAATATTTTATCAAATACTTCGAAATATAGTCAACAGATGGAGCTATGAGAATACTGTAACAGTTACTTTTTATTCGTGATAAAAGTTGAATATAAAGCTGAAAAATATTTAATATAAAAATTTATAGGTTAAAAAATGTAGAATTAAATTATTCATTCTAAAAATATTCAGTTAATCAAATTTAAATACATTATTGAGGAATTCGATCACATTATTCATTCTTGTGCATTATGTTATCTTTTAATACGAAAGAATTCCTACAAATGTCATCATGATGATGACATTCTGATATAAATTTTATTATTTTATAATATTTCGACGCCATAAAAGTACAATAATAAATCAAGCTGTTTCAATAATCCTTCATACACGATAATAAAGCCAGTGGCGTATAGGGGGGAGCGAAGGGCCTCTGATCAGAGAGGCCCTCCAAAGAACCTTAGGTTTTAAACTCTAAAATATATGTTTGTTCGCTAGATGTAAGTTGTCTTCAGATTTTTTGTTTTCCAAATCATTTTAACTATTTAATTTTGATTAAATAGATGTTAATTACATATTTGTGTTGACATTTTGTATGGTGATCATTCCTATTAAAGGGGCCCCCAGGAAGACTTCCGTTTCGGGCCTCCATAGCTGTAGATCTGCCACTCAATGAAGCCACTTTGGTCTTAAATTTTACAAAGATTTAAATAATTTTTACAAAATTAGAGCCAAGCACCAGCATCACTTGTACATTTTACTCAACTTATTGAATATTTATTTAATTATTTTGCATAAAAAAATTAAAAATTAACACTTGATACTGAGAATTATTTTCAATATTTTCATTTTATTAATTTTCTTTTTTGTAGCATTTCTTAAATTTTATTTATTATATAACGGCTACAAATTTTTTTTATGTTTAGCAATGGCTGATATTTTATATAAAGTAATTTTGTTGTTGATTATCGTTCTTAAATTTTCCTCTGGAATGATTATATCAGTAAAAACTATATTAAAACTGCAGTTTCCTCTTATGATCTCAAAAAATTCATATTTTAAACTTACTACTTCGCTTGCATTTTTTTACATTGTATGTATAACCTCTAACCTCTTTTTCGTAGTGCTCTAAATCATATAACACTTAATTAAATCCTAATTTATTAATTTTCTAAGAGAAAACTTGTTTTCATTTGTATCTTCAGAATGGCTGTAAGTAATTGAAAAACTTCGAAATCTTTGCAGTGTGTTCTTTTAATCATAAGAAGTAAATCGATAATTTACTAGTTTCACATGTGAAATGTTTGTTCAACTTCTCAAAATGATTCTAGTTTCTCTTCTCTATTTATGGTTTGTGAAAAAATTTTTGTAACTTAGATGCTTATTGATCCTTCTGATTAGTAACAGCAGAAGAGATAGATGAAACCTATTTCATAGATAACCAAAATATTATAAACAAACAGTAAAATCTTACTGAAAATATTTGCAGTTGACTTTTTATTTTAAAGTAAGAAAAGTTTTATTTTAAACAAACATAAAAACAGCAACATTTCCAGCAAAATATATTCTTGTGTTTGTTTCTAGATTACTTTCTGAGGAAAAGCGAAGCTTATGCTGTCTGAAGTCTGTTTCCCATTAATAACTTTTAAAGTAATGAACAGATTTTCATGAAACTTGGCAGTAATGTTTTACCATTAAATGCTACTTCAGCAGGATAGAATTAACGTCCTGGATGAATTTTATGTATAAAAAAAAAAAATAATAATCATGAAAAGATTTTGTTTTATTAAAACTGATCGAATGTTTTAAACTTTGTTAAACTTCTGATAATTTAATTTATGAGAATAAACTTTATCATGAAGAAGATATATCAAGCCATTTGCATCCATCGTTTTAATGCATTTTTTAAAAAATGCTTTAAAACGATGTATGCAAATGGCTTGATATATCTTTTAATTATGAATTTTAATGGTAATTTTAAAAAATTACCATTAAAATTCTTGTTCTTCTTTAATTCTTGTCCATTTTTTAATATTTTAAATAATGTATAATTATTTATTAATTTTTTCTAATTTTAATTTAAAAAAAAAAATTTTATATTGTTTACATTAATTAAACAAAATAATTTTTATATTGAAGTATTATTATTATTATTATTTTAAATCTCTAGAATAAAATGATTAAACTCAATAACTTTTAAGATTTTATATAAAATTCTCTTTCCATTAATTTTCAAAATAAATTTTTTATAAAAATAATTAAAAATATTTAAGTATTATAATAATAAAGATGAAAGTCTGATAGAAAAAAAAAAGAAAAATTTTTTTAATTCATCGAATCTAAGAATATCGTCAAAAATCAATATTCATTAATTGAAATTAAACAGTACCCATTAATAAATTCTTCTAATTAGCCTTCCATTAATTATTCGAGATTTAATTATCTCCAAGTTATTTATTGAATGCAAAAATGCTCTTCTGTAATTTTAACTGAAGATTTCACTGGAATCTGAACTTTTCTTACAGAGAAAATTAAATTAAATTATAATTAATTTAATAAACTATATTTTAGAAAACATCATTTTTTTAAAAAAAGCAGAATATCTTGTCAAATTAAACAGAAAAGTCTCCATTTAGTAAATTTTTCAAATATCAGATCATCCTAAGAGAAATGTAGTTTTCAAACTGTACTTGTTCTAACGTGTCTCAGCCTGTCTAAACATGAATTTTTAAAAGCATAAATATTACTAAGCTGAAGTGGCTTTATTCTATTGAGTATATATTTGATTAAATTAACAAGTGATTTATATTTTTTATATCCTTTCAAAATTTAATGCTAAAAACGACGCTACTTTTGAGATGAACTGCAATAACTTCTTTAAAGTTATTTCACATAAAAGCTCTGACATTGCTTGGCATTAAAGTTTCTAATAATGTAGGTATAATACAAGATCTCATCGAGGGAATAATTTTTATGAAAAATTTAATACAATCTCATATAAAATAAATTTTCACTTTCAATAGAGAAATTTTTTGAGATTTTTAAGAATTGAGACCTTATTGTCAGAAAAATATTCTAAAATTTTTATTTGAAAAGAAAATGAATTTTTGTTAGTAATTTTTCATTTAAGGAATGTCTAAGAAATGTTTTTATTGAAAAAAAAGTCGAATTTCGTACACGTATGTACAAAAATTGACTACGAACTGAAGCATCAAAATTGACTTTATCCTTACTTTTTAACAATTTCCATAGAATTTTTTTTACTTTTATATAATTTAAAAATTTAATAATTAAAGAATTAATCAGAATAATAAAATTTCGCAATTTAAACTAGCTACTTATCTAAAAATACCGCAGATAAATAGAACTAATTAAAATTTGTCGTATCCGAAAACAAGTTTTTTCAATAGGAGTGATAATTCGCCATTTTCATGCCGTTTAGACTGAAAATACTCGTATTTCTAATATTTCTTATATATCATGCATATGCCAGTAATTATTATTTTTATAAAGTTTTCGCCCTTCATTGATTTCCATCTTAGTTCAGTTCTACAGTCATGCGAGAAGCGAAGCAGTCAACGACCTCATGGCCACCATCGATCCAATAAAGTGCAGATCACATGACATTCATAGCTTGACGTCATGAACCTCGTGATCTATTCGCATTTCAGCCCGCCTAAAGCGTCGTGTTGGCGCCCATCTGCATTTTTCTCCAATTTCGAGACTTCGCATATCTGTCATTTCCGTTTCTGTTTCCAGATGATGTATTTGTTTTACTTGACAGATGTTAAACGTTACCACTCTCAAAAGAAAACCCAAAAGTTATAAGTGGGCTTTTATTAGTGACAGAATTTTCTTTTTTTTCCCCTCGTCTATCTAATTTCGCCGTATTAAAATGCTTCGAGTGTAGCAGTCAAAGAAATCCTCCTAAGAACGTTTGCTTCTTATCAAACTTCTTTTAAAACAATAAATCCATTAGGGATGAACATAAACATTCCGAATCGTTACAGATGATTTGTTTTAACGTTTATTGTTACATCAGATACGACATTTATTGACAAACGGATCAATATTAAAATTCATAACGTAACTCCGAAGTTGCTTCGAAAAGAGACGTATCGACAGAGAGGGATTGATGTTAAGATAAACCTCATTGCAGCTTGTTAAATCGAATCTAATATAGAGGTTTGTAAGTCCATAATTAACTGTTGAAACTGCAACGACGTCAATGTTCGCTAATTTAAAAATCTTCCATGTTGCAATTTTTTTAAGTGCCCAGAAGACTATTGTCGCTATTAATAAATTAGAAACTACTTAAAACAAAAAAAATTATGTGAGGAAAATAAAGCCATTCCACTTAATAAATTAAGCTAGTTTAACAAAATTTTTCTTTTAGGAAAAATTTAATATGAGGAAAGGAGATTTACTGGAAGTGAAATTAAAGTTCGTTATATCGAAAACTTTTTTTTTTTCCTCTGTCTGATATTTATTTACTGTATCACAAATTTATTCTTATATTACGTCAAGACAGTCACGTTCTTCTACTACTGATCGTTGACAAGAGAGTATAGAAGCATGTACTCGTCCTGATCCCTCAGATTAATCGCACCACTCTTACTTCTTCTTAACACTTAATAACTGATAAATTCTTAAATCGAAACGTTTAAATTTTTTATAAACAGTTTTATTCATTTAATACCAATTTTAAACGGAATTTTAATTATTTTTCAACGAGATATCAACACTTTTAACATCAGTACACTTTACTTATTTTAGCATTAATAATAGCAATTGAAAGCCAAAAAAAAAAGTTTGCAAAGTGTTGTTAAAAGTCTAATTGAGTACATCATAAACCGGATAAAGTTTTCATCACTTAACCATTGTTTTGTAACGTGACTAGTAGGCCTATAGCAGTTGCACAATAATTATAAAATGCAGCCTAATTATCTATTTAGAAACGTGTGAATATTAAAACTCTACAACAATTTACGATAATGGCATATTAAGAAATTTTTACTGATTTATTCGAACAATAATATTTGTTAATTAACAGTTTATCTACTTGATAAGACGTGAGTAATAACCTAATCTTCATTTTTTTTTTTTTTTTTTTTTTGAGTAGTCATTTCTTAACATGCTGCTTTGCAATTTCCGACAGGAAAACCTAAATTACTATATAAAAAAATTATTTAATGATAGGAATATCAAAGAATATTTACAAAGATTTAAAGATTCTTCTGTAGTTTTATCGAATAAACACGAATTTTTAAGGGTGGTTATATATATATTATTAAATGCAGAAGGTTGAATAACACTTATGCGTGTTTTGATTTTATAATAAAACTTTTAATTGATTTATCGAATGATAACAGAGTGGAATCTTAATCATAATAAAATTTCAGTATCTTGGGATTTAATAGGCGCGACAGAAATTTGTTCTAATTAATAGATATTTTAATTAAGAAAATGGATTCATTAATGTCTTCATTAACTCGTTTAAAGACTCAAAGCTGTTATGCATGTATATATATATATATTTCATGGTGAATTATTGTCTTTCTACTATGTACAACACTATTTGCACTCGTGTATCTGATATCCCAAGCGAAAATGCAGAGGGAGTGATGAAAAAGGTGAAAAGATTCATTCAACTGTGTCTCGTCCTAATGACTGCAGTTTTTATCCCCCCTAAACAAAATTCATGGTTCAATAAATATTTCTTTTCTTTCCTTAAAAGGAGAACGGAAATGTTACTAAAAGAAAAAATATATATATATTTTATCTGCGTTTCGGAAAAGTTACTCTAGATGGAAATTTAACTGTAAGAATTGCGACAAAAAAAAAATAAAATAAAAAAAAAACTTTCGAATGTGTATTGAAAAATTGTTTTAATTTTAAAAATAGTTTTTCTTCAATAAATTTCTGCTACGTTACCATCTTATCTTTTCTTTAAGTGTCAAACTTCCAATTGAACGATTTATCATTTCTCTAAGAAAATATGAAGTTCCGGTATCAATTTTTAAAAATAATAATGTTAAAAATTACTAGAGAGATGTGCGTCGTTTATTTAATGACAAACAATTGATATTTTTATGATATCAGATCACAAAAATCATATATATTAATTTATGTGAAAATTTTTTCATTAAATATTCCCGTTTGTTTTTAACGTGCGGGAAACATCTGTTGTTTCCATGATATCCCAAGTTGCCAAAATAATAAACAATTTTTGTAAATATTTTTTTTTTTTTTTGTGGTATTCGTGACAAAATTTGCAAGCATTTTTAGTACCGAGAGATGTCAGCAGTAGTTCTCTAAATGATAAAAAATAATAATGAATTTTAATAAAATTATTATTATTGCAAGTTAATTTAGAAGATTTTAATGGGTTATCATAATTAAACGTGGTATTATTTTATCCCCATTGTATATATTACTTCTACAGAAAAAGTTCGATTTTAATTTCCAAGTTTCTCGCTAACGACTGGAAATAATTTATTTATTGGTTTCCGATAAAATTCACGTTTCTGTTCTTTTTCTAATATACTAAAAAAAAAAAAAAAAAAATCAGAGAAAAATCTATTTGTACTGAGTGAATTTATATACTTAAAGCTAAGAATGTTACCATAACTTCCGTCAATGTCTTCCCATGGGATTAAAATAAAAAAAAAATAACAACAACAATCTAGTTATCAGTATTCATCCAAAGACTTCGATCTAGTTTCATCGTGGTTAAAATAATACTTTATATTCTCTTCGCGTATCAAAAGTTTGATCCTTCGTCCGAAAATTCGCATTAAGAATTTTTTTTTTTTTTTATTAGATTTGCAAGAGTTTTCTCCGTAGACATCAACTCGGATGTTCCGAATTGTTTTGGTCAATTTTGCATTAATTTGTACTCGATCATTTCTCGAGTATAAAACGAATGTCGAATGCAAAATAAACGATCCGTTTTGTGTTGATTTTGTTCGTATGTCCTTATTGAAAAGCGTTTTTGAGACGATAGACATCAGAACTTTATGAATTTTCCTCCAAAATTCCACCTATTAATATTTTTTTTATTAAATATTGAACAATTATTTTTCTATTAGCATATATTACGCGTAATTTATTTGCAAATTTTTTTTCTCTATAACTGTCAATTGCTTATTTCATTAAGTAGAGGAAAACTAGAAGAAAAAAATTTTTTTTTTTTTTCTGAAATATCCCAGTTTTTAATTAAAAGTTTGCTGGAATTTTTATTATTATTATTATTATTATTACTACTAAATTAAATCAGAAAAATAATTATTAAAATATCTAGATCAGAAATAATCCAGAATATAAAAAAAAAATAAAAATAAATAAATTCAGCTAAAATAAATATATTTAAGTCTTCACAAATTTTTTTTAATTAAAATATAATAGAATAATTACTCTTATATCTCCTGATATTTATTCTCTCTAAATTATAAACATAAACCATCAATAATACCAACTGCAAGAATATGCTGTGGGTGATCGGTTAACGAACATAATCCGTTCAAAGAGATGTTCGGTTAATCTATGGTAAATTGATGATCGGTTAACAATCAATTCGGGTTTGTTCGTTAACCGATCATCAATTTACCATAAATTTTTATGGAAATTTGATTAATTCGTTCTGTAGACCCAAAAAATTATATAAATTTTTGTTACCTTTATTTATGTGTAATAACAATAATATATACATACACAGTCTTGCATTTTCAGTTATCATATTTATTTTCCGTTTGTGGGGCCTTAACGAATCGATTGTTTTTCTCTCTTTAGGAATTTTCAGAAGTGATTAATGCATTGTCGTAATAGAGATCCCCAAGTCTATTGACCTTCAACCTAGTATAGGTACCATTCTAACACCAAAACAATTGTAAAAACTCTCTCTTACCTCTTTTAATAAATCTTTGATGTCTCAGAGTTCATTTTACTCCTCCTTACTCGTAAGTCTTCGAACTCTCAAGGAGTAAGCCTGTCATTCTGTCGATCCTCGGGTCCACAGTCTGTTTTGTGAGATGTTCGTTATCGAACTGTTGGTTAACCGATGTCATAACAGAAAATAAACAAAATATAAAAATATCTGGATCTTTGTTAACGTAATAGAGATATATAATAAAGATAATACCTCTAATATAAAAAAGTTTTGTGTGCTTTCCTCTTATTCTTCCTCTATTCTCTATGTATACTTGCATCTTCTTCTTCTAAGTATCTATACGTGTTTAATGCTGCAAACACTATAAACACTTTTACTTACTTCAAATAATGGCAAATATTCGATCTAAACTGTAAAAATTATGCAATATAATAAAGTTAAAATTTTTATATTTGTTCTTCATTAATATTAAATAATTTTACTTGTTTATATTTATTCAATAATAGTCATTTTTGTTAGTTTATGCATTAAATATAAATTAATTTTGATATATGATAGAGTAAAAATTTTTTATCATCATCCTATATTTCAACATGAAAGGGAGAATATGAATAATAAGTAAACAATTTTCTATTGAATTTTAGCAAATGATCTGATCATATGTTGAGAATGATATTAAATAATATGATTATCATAGAAGATATAATGATAATGTTGTTAGCAATATTAGACAAATATAATTTTTTAGATATTATTCCATAGGTTTAAAGTTTTATTAACTACGAACTTTTTTATTATTAAAAATATTGAATAGTCTTTATAGTTTTAGTTTCTTTCAGATGCGATTCTGTTTAATGCATCTGAACTGCAATCAAGATAATTTTCTCTACGGTTTATCGAATTGAGTTTAGTTGAATATGTTATTATTCGTGCAAGTGTTTTTCAGGCTTTTGGTAGGTAGATCTATAAAAAAGAACAGGAAGAGGCTGCTTCTGAAAAGAAGGCAAGAACCCGAAACAAGCGTAAAATAATCAAGTTTGATAAGATTTTTTTTATATTAAACTAGAAGGCTATCGCTCCCCTGGCCGCCATAGGCGGCCCAACCCCTTCACAAAAAAATTTGTTATAATTCAATGGGAAATGCTGTTAATTCAGGCGATTTTGCTTTTCCTCCATGACAGTAACTCTTCTTACAGAATTCATTTTTCCAGAATATTGCATCACAATATTGACATTTATCGATCATTTCACCCGCATCATGAGATGGTTCCTGTTGTTTTTCTATTCTCCTCTATTTTCGCGAACGTTCGGCAACAGCCTGTTTAGATGTCTATGGCGCCTGTTCCTCGGGCAATTTTTGCCGCTGTGTTTCCCTCCAATTTTTTGAACGTTCAGCTGCAGATATTCTCAGTTTTGGTGTCGACGGTTCTTGTTCTTGTTTTTTTCCCCCTCTTCCATTTTCTGAAACGTCCAGCAACAGCCTCTTTTGATGTCGATGGTGCCTGTTCTTCGGGGTATTTTTTGCCGCTGAGTTTCTCTCCAATTTTTCAAACGTTCAGCAGTCGCCATTATTCAACTCGTAAGTTGATGCAGTGTTGCCGTATCTCGAATTTGTTTATTTTTTAAACTGAAATTCGGGAGCCTTCGACCAATTTACAACTTTTTAAACTGATTTGTTTTTAAAACCATTTATTATTTTTATTTAAACTGAAAGTCTCCAATTAGCAATCTTTTAATATTTGAAATGCGAAGGGGCGCTTTAAGCCTGTTCGTTAGCAGTTTGTGTTCGTGACAGAAGAAGCTAAGTAGTTTATATACTTAGCTTAGATAATGCTACATCAGTAAAACATATCAAAAATTCTTTACAATGATTATGATGTTATTTGATAAGCGAAAGGAATTTCATAAATTTCGGAATTTTAACGTTTCACACAGTGGCGTAGCGTGGGTGTCAGCCGCCCGGGGCGGATGAAAATTTCGCCGCCCCCTTATTTAGGTTTTCAATTTAAAAGACTAAAATATACAGTAATTCTAAAGAACTTTTCGGCAAGAACAATCATCATTATTGTGTATTGTACAGGTTACAAATAAAAAAGTCATGTATATATGTTTTACAATATAATAATCACATTTATTTCAAAAATTCTTACAGGTATGCCACTTACATTGATATAACAGGTATAGAACACTTATGATTTGTGGAGATATCATCGAGACCGATGGCAAATCAACAGGCTTATGGCCTTGCCGCGGTAATATGGCGTGTCACGGGTAAGGACAGGTAGTGAGGCTGGACTCCGAGACAGAGACTACAGGTTGTTAAACCAAAAGTTCCTTTTATTATAACTAGAGAGAGAATTCTTTATAACTTAACGAGAATTTACAAAGTACTTCCCGACAATGAGTTCATACCTGAAGGTGAGGAGTGTTCTAGATATTCAGTTATGCTGACTACGACAAGTTATAGAGTTCGTCAGGAAAACAAAAAATTCTCGATGGGTCTTTGTCAAGAGATGATTCAGAGGAGAAAGAATTGGGTGCTGAAAGTCAATGGTGAAGTCTACAAGGTGACGGGTCACGATCACCAAATATCCAAAGACGGAGATGGAGGCAGAGAAGAACAAACACTTGAAGGAAAACCCTTTTGTCTTTTTTCGTATTTCGCTTTTGCATTTCCGACCTGAGACACTTCCCACGATAGATTTTATAGTGTTTCTAATAACTTGACCCTTCACCTCGATTGGCAACGAGGAGAGCGAAGTTAAGACAATTGTTCAAAACCGACACCTGCATTGCTGCTTGTCTTGAGTTATTTCAATTGGAGACAAGAGTCCACGGCCGGGTTTCATGTTATCGCAAGTCACCTCCTGATGTCTCTCTCTCTTCCCCCTTTCTCCCCTTTAACAAAAATAAAGGTATAACAACAATAAAAACTGAAATTGGGAGGAGGAGACAGACACCACATCCAATCCATGCTCCTGTCCCTCACAGATTATACCTTGAGGATCAGCAAGATTAAGTTATTAGCGAATTGAATATTAAACACAAATCGTCCCCTACGCTAGGTTACGCTATTTTGCCACCCCCACTATGCTACGCCACTGGGTGGGTTGCTACAATAAACCATCTGCAGTCCAATTAGAGCAACATAAAGAATATTACAGCTGTTTATGTATGAGATGAGACCATTTTCATATATGTTGGGATTTATACTAATAAGATTATACTGCTTTAAATACCTTTTTAAATAATTAAGAAAAACTTAACACTTTTAGTAATTGTGTAAAATTTTCTTTTAATTTCACAAATGTTTTCAGCAATATATTGTTGCCATCTTCAAGCTAAAATTATAATGGTTTAAAATTGTAGAACATGAAACTCAAAGATAAAGGAACAGGTTACCTAGGTTATAATACAGTAATTAAAAAAAAAAACATAAAATGAAATAAAATAAATAGCAAAATAAAGATACATATAAACATTAAAGATAATAATGTAAAATAAATAAATATAAACTTTAAAAATAACGATGAAAAAATGTGCGATTGCATTTTGTTTGGGTAATTCTCCATCTTGTTTCATCCCACTTTTTAAGCAAATAAGCCCATGAAGCTGGCAGATCTAGTGTTGGCTTCTCATTAAGAATTTGCTCCTTGGATTTGGCTTTTAGGATTTCGATAGACTCCATTAGGAGCACCTGCGATCGTATTGTTAGATGTTTTATTATTTGTGTGCTATTACATTCTATTTGCATGTCCTTAGTATAAGCTTCTGTAGCAAGAACTGTGGTTAGTTTGCCTGCGGCTATGTCTTATGCTCCTCTACTCTCTAGTGTAACATTCTTGTAGCTACACCTATGTAAGATGTGCTCTGGTTGGTGTTAAGTATACTGCAAGTAAGGTTGCAAACTGCTCTTTACGGGTTCTCAAAATGAATAGTTTGTTGTCAGCACTAATGAGAAGACCCTTAAAAGTTTTTTTTTAAGAGTAACAGCCAAAATATTTTAAGGGTCTGCTCATTGGTGTTAAGTATTTTGGCTGGAATTCTGTATATCCCTGATTTTTGCCAATCATTCCTCCTTTCTTTCTCATTTCTGAGTTTGTTGAAAATTGTTGGCATTCTATAGTATGCTGGTTTTTTCTTTGTTTTTTTCAGGATATTTTTTAAGAAGTTAAAAAACTTCTTAGAAGAAGTTTTTTAACTTCTTAAAAAATACTTTCTTAAAAAAACTTACTTTCTAAAAAATACTTTCTTAAAAAACTTCTTAGAAGAAGTTTTTTAACTTCTTAGGAGAAGGCAGAGCTGTGACCTTAGGTTACCGCAACGGCCAAGGGAAGTGGCCGAGCTGGACCCCCGGGCCTATCGGGTCAGTGGACCGTGGTCGCAGGGAAGGCGATGCCAACCCGCGATCCAGTGGCAGCTATGATTAAACTGTTACAGACCTCTGTAGTACCTTTTGGTAGAGCAGAGCGTTGCCCATTGATGGCATATGTCTGAGACCTAAGACTGAGCTGAGCTGACCGCTCGGAAATACAGACGACACGGTAGCGCCTTACCCGGGCTTTTCGGACAAGCTGTCGGCCCGGATTTCATTTTTACCGAGGATAAGGTGAGTCCCGGTGGAGCTGGATTGGCTGGCAGATGGAGATACCGGAAGAATGGAGTGGCCCCATCTCCGTCCTATCCAGTGCCTTACGGGATATCGGCGCCGACTCAACGCTTCTAAGCGAACGGATCAGTGGTAAGGGCGAGTAGTAACGGGGTTGGATTATCGAAAGAGAATGGAGCCCTAGCGGCTGAACTTATTACTCGGTGGTAGAAAGTTATATTCTTATAATACGATCGATATTTATTTTCTATTAGATTTTCACCCAGCCATCCAGGCTATCTTACCTGGTTAAATTGGTACGCTTTATATATTATCATCCTCTCCTCGGGATTAGTAAGATACGCGGGCCAGCCACTTCCAAACAACTCGACACGTCGGATAGTAGCGTAAATAAAATCAGCTACCAAACGCGACTGCA